>KN726469.1:18809-29778 GCA_000816745.1 Ancylostoma duodenale
CCGTTTACTCCCCCTCTCTGTCCGTTACCTTTATCAAACCTATCACTGATGAGCATTATAAAGATAGTGAGCTAACGTTCGACCGTTATTGAAAAGCCAAGACAAGATACTGGAGAAGGGTAGCGGATACAGAAATGAGTTAAGTCCTAATGCACCGTACACAATTTGAACCTCCGCGCTCCTTGCTCTACTCAGGAAGTCTAAAAACCGTGTTTTGCATCGGTATGCATGGGTTTTGCATGATTTTGAGAAAATCGTGGGTTTTTCGCGGGTTTTGCATCAGATTTACATTGGATTTGGAGACGCATGGGTTCTGAATGGGTATGCATGGGTTTTGCATCGATTTGTGGAAAAACCGGTCATTTATTATTTCCTTCATTTTTCATTCATTATTTCCATTGTTTCTTCACAATCAGGAGTGGTTTATGTCTGATAATAATTTACTCATTGCGATTTCCATCATTATGCCAAAAATTTGCAGGTTTCTCTGAAATATAAAATAATTGCATGTTAACATAGGGAACATTCACCAGCTTAATGTACGATGCACCTCGGTCGGACATCCAACAGAAGTTGGCCCGGTCCAAAAGTGCGCAAGCCGGTGAAGTTGCAAGGTGTGCAACGACATTGCTCGTGACAGAACAGTATTTTTGTTCTTGGGATACGTGGGAGCCACTCCCCGTACCCCCCTCCCCCACGAAAAGAGAAGTGGGGGCCACTCCAGGACGCGAATTGATCATCACAAACCCATGCAGAACCCACGTTACCTCATGCAAAACCGATGCAGAACCCATGCAAAACGCGGTTCTCAAACCGTGTTCTGCATGGGATTTGCATGGGATCTGCATGAGTGTGCATGACTTATTCTGGGATTTGCATCTTTCAATCCGATGCAGAACACGGGTTTATCCCATGCAAAACACGGTTTCTAGATCTCTTGAGTAGCCGGAACTTGTGGCATTTGAAGTGTTATACGGGTATAACACGTAATGTTGAGAGCGTATCGTGACTCAACGTGTATAAATCATCTACTGTTCTATATATTGCACACTTTCTGTGACTTTGTTTTTTGTGACTTTGTACGTTGCAACAATTGCATGAGCATGCAGGAAGCAGAAAGCATGAGAACGTGAGAAGTTACAGACATTGTTGAAACAAGTTGAAACAAGTTTGTTCTTGTTTAACTATGTGAAAAATGAACAGAACTAAAACAATAGTGTATTCACTTGACGTGAACTAATGTTGTACAAAAGTGTGTTAAAGTGCTCAAACGTTTTCACATTCTCTGTCCACTAACATGAAAGTGATGTTGAAAACAAAAAAAAAACAGCGAGAGGAGATTTTCTTAAAAAATATGGGTTCCAAACCCTCTACCCTCTTGAAGAATGCTCAAGTCAGCTTTGCCCGTATCCTCAACGTCGCAGGCCATGGCAAATAGTTACGTCAAGCAGCTGCTTCTCTATTTCCAAGTGCTTATTTTCGATGTGAGATTGATAAATTGTCGCAAGAAAAGCGAACATTAATTACAGTCTGGAAGTTCGGCGTAAGCCAGGGCCCATAGTAAATAACCCTACGACGTGACATCAAGATGCCGTCGCTTCAGCAGGTGCTCCCGGCATGTTGGCATCTTTGCTCTCAACATGCTCCCATCTACGACGGCATCTAATTCATTCCCATTCATCAGTGTGTTAGATGCTGGTTTGATTTATTCCACGGCTGCAAGCTTCGGAGAAGGTTGCTGGACCACTGCAGTTAACAATCCTGCCCACATCTTGGCGACCTGTGGTAAGGATTGATACTAAGCATACTCTAGACTGTATGGGAGAGAACATTCGATGAAAAACGAGTAGTACAGACTTTGTCGAATAGAGAGACTGATTCTGACTGCAGGAATACGCTGGTACCTGAACGAGGTGTGCAGAGAGAGCACGCCCTGAGTAAGAGGGTCGAATAGGTCCCGCTGCGATTCCGCGGCCGCGACGCTATGAAACCGCACGCGAAATGCGTCTACCTTTCCAACAAGTAGTGTACATGATGCGTCAGTTCGAATATCACATGAGAATGCTTTTAATTCATTCATTATTTCGGAGAAAGTATTTTCTAGCTTTAGTGTTTCAGTGATTTCTCTTGTGTGCAGAAGAAGTGTGGTGAAATATCTTTATTCAGAACCCTCAACCACAGTGGCACGAACGAAATGAATTCTACCCTACTCTTACAGTTATTTAAATGTACACTTGTTTACAATAACAGCGATAGGATAGCAAATCAGATCGCTTTATCCTTCACTCTTCAAATGCTTCATTCTTCACATGCCTCTCCTACAAGGAGAGTCGTCTCGACTCCTTCTTTCTTTGTGTTGGGTGTTTCTCATGTGGGTTGTGCTTGGCCTCCCATCTATTTTTCGTCCTTGGTTCCTTTCTTGATCATGATTCTTCGGATCGGCCTCGGGACACTGGCGTCTGAATCGGGGAGGTGTACCTCTGCGACATTCCCTTTTACGGAACGAGATATTCTGTTGATGGCGTTGTCTGTTAGGATCTTCTATCACATAGAAGTTCGGCATCCTTTCTTCATAACGCCTCTTCGCTTTTGCAATTTTCTCCTTCCGTCTTCTCTCTTTCAGTTCTTAAGAGGAGAAATCAAATGGGCATAGCTTGATCAGATCGTCCACAGTGAGACGGAGTTTTTCAAGAAAGAGAAGAATTTGACGACCCATGAAAGGGGATCGTTTAAATCTAGGATCTGCTCCAAGGCATAGCGCCGGATGCGTATATGGCGCTTTTTCGAGAACATCGCTATAGTGGTCTCTCACAATCGCTTCGAAGTTCCGTGTGGGTCCGGTGAGGTAGTTTACAAACTCCGAACACACCTCCCCCATTTTCTTCCACTCAGCCTCATTGCTGTCCTCATAGGGGCTCGGGAAAAATGCAAGAGCTCCACCACACTGGAGATGGCGCTCAAGTCCGATCAGCGTCTGGCGCATCGCGCGACTATCTGGCATCCTGTCAGGCAAGACAACGATGAATGACGTGACGAGTGGAATAGACAGAAACTTCTTAGCTAGCGTAGACCAGTCTGCATATACATACATTGTGATGCTTTCATCGTAATCGATTTCCTGATCGACTCTCGAGAACGCTTATGGTAGTGCAATGAACACATTTTGTCCCACACTTTTCGCGGAACCGGGCAGCTCAATGCGATCCAACATGGCCAATGCTGTGGTTAAGCATTCTCCAACATCCAGCTGGATTTTCCAAGAGAAGACTGCCGAGTGTTCATATCGTTTTCCTTTAGCTTCTTCAACAGCTTCTGCGTATTCGTGACATCGCCGACGGTGAGCATCAATTGCTAGGGCTAGCCCATATGATGTCAGGTGGAACGAGTTCTTTTTCCTTAGCTCGTCCTCTTTTCTTCCGTCTCCCCACCACTCCATCTCGGAAATTGATGCGACGTTCGCTAGTTGAAGCAAATCCTGAACTTTCTTGGAACGTGCTAGTGGGTGCTTCAGTGCTAGGATTGCCAAATGTGCCATTCGGCCGAAAAGGCCACACTCGCATTGACGACGAAGATGCATCGGATGTCCTATTCCGATCAGGATCCTGCAACATATAACATTGACTTTTAGACGTTCACTTTTTGGTGTCTTGTCTTTTTTGGTCTGCCCCTTTTTCCACGAGTTTTCTTAGCCAGAAGAGGATCAGCAGGAATTCCCCTTGGTAGTTTCCTGAGCATGTCAAGCGGCACTCTCTCACGTTCCCTATCTTCATGTATGAGGGTTACTAGAGCACTGTTATCACTAATATCTATTACGCGGTATGGTCTTTCCGACGGATTGGTTAGTTCTGGATGGGTCGATGTCTGCTTCTCGGTAGGGGTCCTCATATACACCCTGTCACCAATCTTGATAGGGTCTGTAAAAACGCGTTTTCTACGATCATAGTAGACTTTCATACGTTCACGCATTCTGGCGTTGACCTCGCTAGCATACTCTCGGGCGAGTTTTGTGCCAACCGCCACTTCCTGAGCACAGCTTTCGATGTCAACCGTGTACTTGCTAATTTCTGGAACTGGAACGGACTCCCAGGGTATGTGTGCATCGAATTGATGTAGCAAGAAAAAGGGGGATTCCCCTGTTGAATCAGGTACTGCTGTATTATATGTGAAGACACAATAAGGAAGAATCTTGTCCCACTCTGCGGGCACATCAACTTTCTTCATCAACATGCCGATAAGAGTTTCACTGAACCTCTCCGTCACCCCGTTTTCGCGTGGGTTGTATCCTTTTGTATAGACGTGTTCAATGCCCATTAATGACTTCAATTCAGCCATCAGGTGATTGTTGAATTCTCCTCCTTGATCCGAGAGGACACATTTCGGCATTCTGCAACCATCCGTGATCCAGCGTTCGAAGAAGACGCGGGCAACAAACGGTGCTGCCTTTGATGGAAGCGCATAGGCTCCGCCATATTTAGCGAAATGGTCGATAATGCTGAGAAAATATCTATTTCCATTCTCGGTCAAACCCATTTCAAGTATGTCGATGCCTACCAATTCATACGGTTTCATTGTGACAATGGGTTTTAACGGTGGTGTCAGGGGATGTCGCTTATTGTGACACAGACACTGTCTACACTCTTCAGACCACTTTGTTATGTCTCGGCTCAGCGTTTCCCAAAAAAACTGCTTCGACAACTGCTTGATTATCTTTTTTGGTCCAAGTGGCCGGCTAGGAGACCTGAATGTGCATCTTCAAAAACTGCTTCTCGTCCTGAGGAAGGAACTACCCTCCTGCGCACTGCGCTATCCAGTAATTTTAGAAACCCTTGATCCATGGTGAAATTGGCTATTTTTAGCTTCTTAGTAGTGCCCGGAAGAACTATTTCTTTCTCCGTATTCCCCTGTTCCAGGTCAAAGATCACTTGTCCATAAAACCCATCTTTGCGGAGCTCTTCAGTCCAGTCGGGCTCCTTTTCTAGGGTTGCCACTATCACTTCAGCAGGAAAGAACTCTTTAGACGACTGGTTGAAAGGCAGTTAGAAGAAGTCACCTCCACGCAGGATGCGGATTGAAGCAGAAACCTTACGTTCTTGGTTCCGCAGGTTTCTTCACTCTCTGTCGGATTGGCAGGGTCCACGCCTTAGTACTATTCAGTTGCAGAACTTCCAGGCAGTAGAGGCGTTCGGCCCCCAAGTGATTCGGCCGCTTCTCTTGTGTGCAGAAGAAGTGTGGTGAAGGAACTTTATCCAGAACCCTCAACCACAGTGGCACGAACGAAATGAATGCTACCCTACTCTTACAGTTCCTTAAATGTACACTTGTTTACAATAACAGCGATAGGATAGCAAATCAGATCGCTTTATTCTTCATTCTTCAAATGCTTCATTCTTCACAGCTTTCCTATTTGCGAACAATTTCGTGCCAGACCCATTCGCAGCAGCGTCAATTTTAGTGTAGGTGTAGAACTCAGGAAAGACAGATGCGAACTCTAATGGGTGAGTAAGGAGCCGTTTTCTTAGAAGCACATGAATCTTTTATATGAAGTACTACAACTTGGAGAACCATTTTTAAACGTGCTCATGCTCTTTGCGCGCCCATGAAGGCGCTGCGATAACATAAGCTATCGCCGCCTTAGTCCGGTTAGATTATTCGAATCGAATCAAAAGGTACTACTAAGAAGTACAGATGGACGAAGAGAAACTGAGAAGACTGTGTAATCTCGTTTCTCCTTTATTGAATAGAACTCACATACCCTCGTGGAGCATCGAACACGAAAATAAGGTCAGATTATTTTCTACAGAACTTTCAAGTGCGGTACATTCGATATGATCACGGATAGATGACATGTTTTAAGTGATTATTGCCATGCGGTACCTAACCAGCAACTCACACCAACCGTGCTGTCCGACTGCATAGGATGTTCACAGAAAACCGTATCAAATGCTGTAGCGGAATTCGTAACATCGTTGAACCATCCTCTGATATGGTAGGATGGTGCTATCCCGGAGCCTCATTTAGTACAAGTTTCTTCGTGTCGTTAATATTGTAGACTCCTGTTTTCAATCTTTTATTGGCTAGCTTTCGGTGAATAACACCTTCGTCAGGCCTAGAATACATTCCAACATATGTATTAGTACTCATGACAACAACGATGTTACAGAGGAATGAGTAACTAGACTGACCAGGCTAGGCAAACAAGATGACAAACAGCACAGTAAGCAAGTCCTCTGATAGTCAAAACGTTTATAAACTTCAAACCCGCTTCACTGTCGTAGAATCGTCAAGATTTTACAAGATTGGGTCGACTTCCAAGCATAATAAGTGCAACTGATGGATGCTGTATTCCTCTAAGAAGACCAGGCGAAAGTGGCTAGCAGCATTACTGCCGCAAGGGTTTTACAGCCCTCAATGTACTGGCAATCGTTGACTACAGAGGAAAGTTCTTGTGTATCAACTATATCGACGCCGACTACCCCGGTCCGTCCACGACTCGACCATTTACTCGCTATCGAAAGTTAAACAAGCTTTCGATGAGAGGTGTGTGCAAAAAGGGTATTGCCTAGTGGGCGATTCAGGATTCCGCAGCAGAAATGATGTCCTTACGCCCACCCGCAATGCTGTAACACTTGGAGATCGTCGATATAACAAATCGCACAGGAGGATGCGTGTACCGGTGGAATGCGGCGCTGGAAGAGACGCTTCTCAATCTTGGAATCGAAAATACGCCTTACACCAACAGTAGCTGCCAAAGTGGTTGTTGCATGTGCCATCCTTCATAACATTATGATTTCAGTGGGTTGTGGCAAACAACCAGAACTTGGCGCTCAAAAATCCACGTGTCGCTTTCCACCAAGGGATGTCAGAAGCATTAGAAATTTTATTGTTAATGCATTGAGGTGAATAAAAATGCAGTAGTTCTGAGAAGGATCGATTCATTAAGCACATTTTATTCGTAAATATGGACGAGCAAAAAAAAGAGAAATCAGTCAAAACATTGCTGTAGGAAGAGCGCGAAAATGTGGCATAGTCAACACCACAGTACTCCTCATTCTCTGTCATTCGTCGCCACGAAACCCCGCCCCTGAGAGCTATAAAAACCACCAAAGTCCAACCCCCTCGAGCTTGGTCTCGGTCCGTCTCTAATCGTCCCGCCCCTCACTTGCTGAGGCTCGTTTTTGTTTTCTTTTAGTTTTTTATTTCGTGTCCTTTCATTTTCCGTTTCTTTTTTTTTCTTCTTTCCACATCATTCTCGTTGGGGCAGGGGACCTCCCTTCTGCCCCATAAAGGTCATCTGCTAGGCCTCATTTATTTTATGTGCTGATTTCTATATCAGCCATCATTATCATGCATTTATCAATATATTAATGCCATTAGGATGAAGTTAACCAGAAGTTTTCTTATTCATTCAGTCTAGGAAAATGGCCGGACATAAGGAATTTTTAGATACATAGGCTCTGGAACCTCGGATATTTTGGTATAGGACAATGAGTATAAACGCTCTGGATTCAAAAGAAATTAGATGCTAACGAACAGTAATTCCCCATAATTTCGTTACATTGCCAACAAGAAATAATTTAGAGAGATATGTACGACTCTATCAAGTTTGGGTCTCCTCCGAGAGGAGTATAATCCTGAGCATATGCTTGCTGGTCACGGTTGGCTGAGCGGGGCTTGAAAATTTTATCAATACTTTCAATTGCCTCATTAAAGAATTCCATCATTCTTGAGTATAACATTGCCTGATTTGCACAGGCAACCGTCTGCGTGCCTGATTTGCACAGGCAACCGTCTGCGCCTAAACTGCTGTTTAATGCGTTAATATTGAAAAACCTCTACATTAACGATATGATACGAGAAACTAACGCAGATCATAGCTTGGTGCTCCTCTAGCATGGCACGATCAGAAAAATTCTTCCTTTTTTAGGGAACAAGTTTCTCACTCGAGCTTTCAGAATCACTATCGAACTGCAAAGGCGTACAAATACAATTTGCCTAATGCACAGATCTTCCTACATTTTTTAATGATAGAATTGCGCACATTTTCAAGCTCTTTTTCCAATGCCTCGATGCTCCTGCGCCTTTTTGTGGGTGCCTTTTTGCTCTTGGAAGGAAATTCATCTACTGACGAAATTCCAAAGTCTTCATCACTGGTAGGCCAGAGATCATGAGCCTATGAAGAAGATAGGTTCTTTAGATGGTGGGCACAAATATGAGAAACTCACAGAGACAGGAGTTTCAGCAACTCTGAGGTCTCCGAAAATCGCCTCCTTTCCGAACAATTTGCGATTTCTTTATCAGTCTCGCTCATTTTTTGGTTATAGCGCTCGATAGATTTTTCCATTTCAATTTCTATTCCACCTCCTGTGGCGTTTCTATAGCTGAGAACACTAATGCACAAGGCTTCGCTGCTGGCTTCTTTGTCGTAATCATGTACCTTTTCTCCTTCGTGATCATATCGCGTATCTGCGCTTTTTTGTGACGCCATGCTCTTTTAATTTGTTCCACCGTCAGTGCCTTTTTGCACTTCAGATAAACTACCTCTCTTACACTGTTGCACGCGGAATTCCTTTTTTCATTTGCCTCTGGTTCATGACAGCCAGTCATGTTCACTATAATCTCCCTTTTGAGGACTTCCTCCGCAATGATCTCAGTATGATCACAGAAGCAGGTGCCCTAAATCGGAATCACTGACCATTACAAATCGACTCCATTGTGGAACGACAAATTATACCTACTTTGTACAAACGCCAGTCGTTGCAGTCTCTCACGGGAATTTTTCTGTGATTAGCAGTCAAGGCGCAATTTATACTAGATTCTTTTATATCACGTTAAACGTTCGACGCGCGCGCGTCATTTGATGAGAAACGAGCCCTGACCACAAAGCAGGACTTACGACTTCTTTCATAGATTTTCCCATCGTTTTCACTGAAACGACAATTTTGTTGAATAGGATAGATAGGGTAGAGCAATTTCATCAGTATTTGATGTGCCAACCTTGCCAGGTGGAGAGGAGTTCCAGAATGACCCGGATCAAGAGTTACATTAATGGATTGTTTTGACTTCCGACAGCTAACAATGTTCATATCATAGTACTCTGTTTTGTTAAAATTTTCATTCCATTTTGCATTCGAAGCGGTTCAAGGACTACGTTAGTCATCGAATTATGGGGATGATGCTTGTAGTGGATCTATAATCATGCACAGAGTCTAGGTACCCCTGCACATTGGAAGAGTCAGCATCAAACGTAGTCAAGAAATATCCGGTAGTGACCATTTTGGCATACCCAGTAACGACCAGGTAGTAACAATGGTACAAGGCAGAGGTACAGATACAGAACGGCGCAGGGCTTGCAAGTAGTGGAGAAGCGGTCCAGAGTGAACCATCAGCATGGTGTACGGTTATCCGAGTGGACATTTCAAGTTAGAAACGTAAATGTCCCTAATGTCGCTGTCAGTTCCTATCCTCAAAGGATAGGACAAAGGAACCCACATCATACATTTTTTATGACAGATATGGGCAGAATGATTCCTAGTTCCCATCGTGAGCAGAGTAAATCAGTATAAAACAAGGCTAAGGGAGATGCCGACGTACGTCATGCTCCCGACCATAACCGAGCTTCTGCGTCGCCACCCTCTTGCCCCTACATGTTCTCTCTTCATTTTCTGACTTGCCGCCGTGGGCTCAGGTGGTGCTGGGAGCAATCGAGCTGCCGGCAGCTCTAAGGTCTTTGCTGCCAACAAACTGACGTCCGACGTGAGGGTACATGCTCAAGAACAGAAATATGCCGACATCCCTCTGGCTATTTGTCGGCAGCGACATCACGTCACGGTAGCAGCAGATGTCTGCGAACATTCAAGATTTTACTACGGGCGCAAGCGGCCGGACTGGTTCTACTATATAAATCACAACTTTTGTAACTCTGTACGTGCGCAGCATCTATGATGCACCAAGAAGAAGTGAGAGAGCGCAAACATTTCGGAAACAAGAGAAGTCACGTTTCACCTGATTATACATGGGATATGAGAGGAACAGGACAGAACATGTTCTTATCTGGTGTGATCGCAGGTGTCTATTAAAGAGCAGTAATGTCATTAATTGCCCTCAATATCGATCAGGGCACAGCACTAGGTGGTCAGTGTCGGTTGGGAAGCACTAAGTCCAGCCGGATTCCGAAATGGACTACTATGTACCTACATACTAGGGCTCTTTTAGGAAAATAAGATAGCACTAAAAAGTGACTTAAATAGCCGTTAGTGAAGACGACAAATGACATTTCAGCAAGTAATGCGTACCATCTAGGGAAGACAGCCGAAACCATCTCAAATTCAAGCTAAAATCCTCGAAAAACTGACCTCAGTACGAAACTGTTTGATCCCGCCAGAACTCGTTGAAACTTGTTACAGGACCTGTCAGATAAATTGTCGCTGGAGCGCGTTTTTTTCCCAAGCCCGGAACTTTTCAGAAAATTTCTCTCGTTTGAAGAGGTGTTGAATGCGCTGTCAACTCCAAGAAATGCGCCCAGGTGGTATCAACTCTCCTCCAAAGAGGGATCTTTCGTTTTTGAGAAAAACCGCCATTAATGATCAAAAAATGGTCAAAAACCACTTTTTGACCATTAAAGACGGTTTTTTTTTCAAAAACGAAGACGGTTTCTCAAAAACGAAGTGTGCCACGTTGGGGGATACTTGTTGGTATAGTGCGCATCTCCAGCCAAAATTTCAACATGATACGTCTCCCACAGGTTGACCAACACCTGATTATCACTGGAGCGCTCCAGAGTGCAGGGTAGGGATGGAGTAAATGGTTGAACGACAGTGATCTTCAGCCACGATTTTGATGATCCTCCAGACGTGCCTTTCCGAAATCTGCTTGTATCTACCATCAGTAGACGGTTTGCGGTTGGCTTCGCCCTCCCCCCCCCCCCTTCGAACTCTGCAGGACGCTACTAAGTCCTGGCGGTCAATGACCA
>KN726470.1:15644-41078 GCA_000816745.1 Ancylostoma duodenale
GGCGGAGACTCCACATTTTTTTTCCCACGCCCCCCCCCCTCCCGCCCACTTTCTGCGTCCGCCACCGGTACATATATACATATGTATGTACAGTAAGAGAAAAAAAAGGAATTCTGAGGTTGGAAGTCCAATTTCCAAGTTGGAAGGAGGCACAAAATGAGAAAATGGTAGTTGTAGCCTTCCCATGGCTAAGTTCCACTAGTGGCGCAATGTTCTGAGTAATTCTAATGAGGCTCTGCTAAGAACTCCACCAATGATCCTGGTTCTACAACATCTTCTTTACAAATGAAGCGGTTTCCTCCGTTGGAGCCAACTCCATGAAGCAAACAGTCGGATGCATCAGAGTTGAACTGATGAGTCACTTCTAAATAACTTTTTCTCATTTCCTATCTCCCAAAGAGATGAGTTTTGACCCGGTATTTTGGACGCTAATCGTTGATCCAAAGTCGACAGAATATTTCGCACGCGCTCAACCTTGTCCGAAATGCTCCGATTTTGGTTTCCACCACTTCTTCGGTGTTCAGTTGCAAGTTTCAAAAGTTTATTACCACGTCTGGAGGGGAGCCTTGAAGAACTCCCATCTGATGGTTCAAATTGTCCTGCTAATATCCGTTATTCTCTTTACCGGTTGGAACTATCTTTGAGAATTTGCAATTTGCAAGCTCTAAATGAATCTTATAATTGCTTCTCTAGAACTGATTATCTCACCTCGCGAAAACTCTTTGTTGCCGCTTGCTGTTGTGTTGTGCTCGATATGTCACGCATCCCAATCAGAAACCTAAATCACCGCATTTCCAATCTCTTTTTCTGAGAAGGCCTTATATATACGCATGCGTCGTACTTACCTAAACGCGTAGATGTACGCCCGGTCATTTGCATCTTGCGCCCATTTAACATCCTCCATCCACGGCTCCGTTTCATGAGTAAAAAGGTAATGAGACGACATTTCGTAGAATGCCTAAAGAGCAGTTAATATTAGATGTGTGGTTTCGACGCGCGTGAGGTCATGTGGTGAAGGGAGGGACCCGGCCCCCGGACGCAGCCCTGGCGCAATTCAGACGCAGGGGTGATGTAGCGTATTGTGGCAACGCGGTTACTTGTGGCGACTGGGTGGTAATCCCATTCATAAACTTCATGCCCGCTGACTGGACTTCACAGGGAATTCGTAACATGAATACATGGGTCTGACGTGCGACTGACGCACGCATCCAGTACGAATTCCTTCGTAAGGTGGTAAGTGATAAGGTAGTAAGTAGGTAAGAAAGTCTTGAGCCGATTTTTTTCAAAGTTCCAGAACTTTTGGATATTGACCGATACCCATGATCTACCATGTGGTAGTTGTAGACCAAACTCGGGGCTTCTCCATAATACGCATATATAGCCGAATTGCTTTCCCTAAGTTTAATTACGAAGTCAAGACCACAAGAGATCCTCCGAGCCATAATCAGTTTTCTGCTCTATCCGCAGCGAAAAGTGTTCCCGGAGTATCTGATGAGTGGAGATGAGAGTTAAGTCCTCTACGATTCTAACATGCATCGTGCCACGTGGCTCCGTCGAGAAGGAGATCCGCCAAATAGCACCCCTACCCAAACAAGAGCTTCCTTTGCTACTCCTGGAATTCGTGAGGAATGTTGTATTAAGAGCTGCTCCCGCAAACACACACAGTCACCGGTAACATTTAAGCCAATCATCTCCAGAAAGTCGCCAATGCTGTTCGAGAAAAACGGCCGAGACGAATTTCTTGCACATCTATGCCATGATGACGCTAGGCCCAATATAGCTAGAGAGTCCAGTGAAAAATTGGAGGAGCTGGGCTAGGCCGCGGTTTCCCACCCACCCTATTCTGCTGACCTTGCTCCTTCTGACTACCACCCATTTTGCTCTTTTGAGGAATTCCCAGCTAAGAAAAATATCACCAAAGTTGACGTTCTTGAAAGGGCGGTCAGCGATTTCTTTGAAAATATATATATTATATAACGGGAAGGAGAAGGTGGTCAAAGAGCAGTGACGCACCTCATCTTTCAAAGTTGTGTTGTGTTCGATTCTGTAATAGCGCTCCATCTCTTTCATCCAAAACTGCACGCTTTCGTCGCCGATCGCATGTGGTGAGTTGGCGAATGCGTGGACCATCTCGTTCATTCGCTCTCGCTCTTGAGAATCACGAAGGTTGGGAGCACTACTAACGACGATCTGACGTGGAGTATATTAGATCAGCAGAAAAAGATAATTAAGAACCAGTTGTCCAGTTTTGAAGCCATATACAAGGAGTACATAGCGATTTTCACGCATATACAACAACGGAGAAATACTGATAGTTTACACAATCACAGCCGAAGAATCTGAAAAATTTCGCAGGATTTCTTATTAACTCACTGCGAGACGGTTTTTTTTTTTGAAAAACTCTTGAACCCTCTAGTAGAACAGACTTTACTTCATTGATTCAAAAGGGAAGTGGTTTGCCTCCTCCGCGGCTGTTGATTTAACAAACTCATTAATTACCCTGGACCTGCCAACCAATTCAGGATCAGTCGCTGAACACGCATATTCAAATCGCTACAACAAATTGGAGAACTAGTTTTTTGTTTTCTACATATATGTAGTACAATGCATGTGTAGATCAACTCCCGGCAAAACTTTTTCATGTGAAATTAACTGCAAAACTGCATAGACCAACTTGTTCTACACTGCTACACTGGGCACATATTTTCCTCAATCCGCAGTAGGATGGAAAATTGCTTTTTTCATATTTCATATTTTAAAACTTTTTGGATATAATACAATAATAATGGGTTGAGGAGGATGTTGTGCAGTTTTCCATAAGAATCGAAACGGCTATTCCTTTTACAAATATTAAACGAATCAATCACCAGCTGCGCCTCTTTCACTGCTACTATTCTTCAAAATGTGAAGCAGCATCTCAGCACTTCTTCCCTACACAGGATTTCTGTGAAAAGCTGTATTATTCAAGGCGACTCAATTTGTAGCCCTCAACTCTTGGATAAAGCTCTCTAGAGCGCATAAGAAAGTTAATAAAAACGTAGCATGGTTTACGCTTGCTTAGATGATAAGAGTAAGAATCCTTTCAGTCTGGTCTTTTCCATGGTCGCTTAGAGAAATTTGCGACGCAAAGTAAAGCACGAATAATGTGGAAGAACACCCCATGTAGAGCAACCAGAGGAGCTTCGGCTAAATTCACATGATGTTAAGAGTCAATAACAGTAGTATTACTCCTCCCTGCTACTTCTACGCCCCAAAATTTATTAGTAATAACAAGGGACGGTATATTCTGGCAACCTTTTTTAAGCGGAAAAATGAGTTTATTCACCTGCAGTGTTGCTCCGTAATGCCAAAAATGTTGCTCCAGAGCAAGATAGTGAGGTTTTGCATAAGAGTCATCGACCTCAAATCACCAGTTATAAATTACGGATATCTTTCTGGATACGTCGCATGGGAAATCACTGAGGGGATAAAACTGAAAGTAAATGCATCTGCAACACTAACCAGAAGATTGACAGGCTCCAGTCCTTCTCTCAAATGCATGCAGCCGTAGAGAGCGAATCCCACATAGATACAATACCACAATCCAGCGAGCGCTTTGATGGCTGGTTGCATGAGTATTGGAGCGTACCTCAAACCAATAATTTAAGCTCCAAAACTGTGGTTACTCTACTAATATATGCGTTTTTCGGAGATTTCGAGAAGCAAAACCTAACCAGTTCTGGAAAAATTTTGTGGCGGAGCAGTGCTTGGTATTCGAGGAGTGTTTGGGGTTAGGATGAGGGCGAGATCCTAGCCAGAGAAGGCGACTTGATGGAGACGACGCAAGCTGGAACAAATCCCCATAAAATCTCTATGCAGCATCAAAAATGATAGGAGCTGCAAAAAAAATGAAGACCTTTTTCTAAGTAGTAACAAATCTGGCCTTTGAAAAATAAGACGGCGAGAAGATTTATAGGAATGATTGTAGTTCTGTTTTCCTTCCTGTTCAAATTACGACCGAACCGGTATTATTTTACCTTTGGTGCAATAGTTGCGGTGAGCCACAGGCAGTGGCGTCCCTCTGCCTCCCACTTGGTCGCCAGTGAAAGCAGTGCACAGAAGAAAGTGATCTATAATTACAGATGGTTTCTACAGAAAGCGCATAGGAAAGGATACTTTCAATCAACCTGATATAGGAAAGTGAGCACCAAAGCGCAACAAGTGTAAATACAGAAGATTTGCACGGCAGGAATGGTTGTTATGGTACCAACACCAAACGAAAATGCATCTGAAAAATAATTAGAAGTGCAAAGCGAGCATGTCTTGAAAATCAGTCCTGCACAAAAAGGACCTAGATTTTTGAAGAATTTCAACAGAATTACTAGCGGTATCTTGTCATCGGATCAGTTTTACTCAGGAGTTTCCACTTAGTTTTCTGGATCAGAATAATGACAGTGACGTTAACTGCAGCCTAGCTAACGTGAGTGGAGCTACGGTAAAAATTGGATACGATGTGCACGTTTATCACCTTCAGGAACCCTTCTATGAATCATTGAAGAAATTTCCGGTATTTTTGGGCTGAAAACACAATATTGTGTCTTATCATATTGCATTTCCTGGTCTTTGCCTGTGTTGACATTTTTTCTTCCTTTCTTACTGTAATCTTACCACATCCCTATGAAAACGGGGCTAATGTGGAAAACTAGTGCGATTTTCGTGATCAGGGATAATCCCCTCACGTGAAGTTCAAGCGAAAATTTCTGAATAAAACCGATTCAATGACAAGACACCTATTATAATTCTGCTGAATTTCATTTCCTTGAGGTAACTGCCCTACTGATTTCAAATGCAGCATGACAAATTTTGCTCGATCCCATTGAACCAGGGCTTGGTATAAGAGAATACCCACTACTAATGACTAATAATCAACATTTGGTAGTAGTTAAATATTAACCAGACGGCATGGACGGCTTCGCTCGGGCGGTTTTAGTACCACTGTTTATATCACATTAATGAGGGCAATTGCTACTATATGGGCGGCGGGGTGTCTGCGCTCAGCCAGAAAGGGGGCGTGACCAATGACGCCCTATGGATATACAAGTGTTACGATGCTTCTGCTGACACCGACTCACATAGAAAGATGTGAATGTTGCACGTTTCGACTACTCTTACTAACCAACAACGGTGAATTACGGCTACGGAGCATTCAAACTAAGACTATCATCTAAAGGGTCCATTCGAAAGAAAAAGGTTCGAAAAATAATATTTTAGTAAATCAAAGGGAAGTATAATAATACGCTTCTGAATCGGGACCAAATACGATGTCGCAGAATACCCTGAAAATTGTGCAGGGGGGTTATTTCAAGTGCTGGACACGAAGATTAGATCTTCGAGTGGATAAAAGTGACGTCATTTGACAAAATGGACACTGATTCCGCACAGTTTGAGAACTTCACCCCACTGCGTGAGCCTTCCTGGCTGTCACTTAGCAGCGGCGCGCTGCGTGCGTACCCGCAAGACACCGTCAGCCACGTCCCTTTTTTGGCTGAGCCCAGACACGCGCCCTCCACTATATGTGCGTACAGTCGCGGTCAAAAAGATATGATCAGTGGCATGTTGAAAGCGGAACTTTTCATAATAACTTAACATGGGATTGAGCTATTCGGCCGAAATTTTAGGATGTAATGAGGGTGTATCTTCGCGCTGAATATCATTGGCGCAAACTGCTTTCAAGCAGAAGTATCACGTTCCAAGTCCAAATTCACCACTTTCACTAACATGGTGGTTCCTCGTTTGTATCGCCTCATTTTGATTCGAGAAGGAGTTACTCTAAATCGTACCTTGAGTGAGTAATTTGCTCTAATAGTCTTGTTCTGTAGTTCTTCTCTCTATATGAAAAAGTAGGATTACTAAGAGGTTTAAAAAGGTGAGTAAAAATAGTTTTCAATAATCTCCTCTAACAACTACATATTCTGACATTGAAATAGGAACTGTAACGAAGCCAATACTCCTTAGATACAAGAAAGGGATTTTTCTTAAATTCGATATTTTGGTCCACGCATTTGAGCCGCAGAGGAAAGTGCAATGACATCTGGTGGAAAAAATAGCCACTTATATGCTTAATCTGTATCGACACTTGGTTTTTCTCCAAAGGTGGTAGTGAAAATACTGGACGAAAACAAGGGAAGCCGAGGAAATTGATGTTAGGCTTAATAAAGACAGTAAAATTAAGTTTCTGGCCAGATAAGCTGCAGGTAGGAAGCATACATGGAGCTTCAGCACATATCCAAAGTTCATCAGGAAAGCTCGATCCATAAGTGAGTTATAGCAAAAAATCCTCTTGTCGAAATGGCGCTGATCATATCTGTTTGGCCGCGACTGTACTTTCATTCAAAAACCATTTCGGTGATTAGCATGTTCACGAACCTAAGTGACCTTTTCTCCATTGATTCATAAGCGAAACCACCAATACCAAACGGCCAGGTGAATACGGACCAGTGACGTGGCGCGGCGTGGCACTCTGGCTGACTGATCCAGTCCTCGACCGGTAATACTCCGAGGAAATGAAGTCATCACGTTCTCTGATACTCTCTATCCAAATACGTCGCGCTGCGACACTGGTCCGTATTCACCTGCCGTTTGAAGTTCCCTGTATTTTCAGACGGAATCAGAATCCTGCTATATGAAAGTCTCTCTGATATTGGCGAAGCGCTACTGTTGCAAGGGAGATGGAAACTTCAAACGAATTCGCTTAACGTAGTATTTAGAAAAATATAGGTACCAAATAACACTAAAATGCCTTCAATGCAGAAAATAAAAAAAAAATGATGAGAGCACAGCCATAGGGATTCATCTTCGTAAAATCAATTACATTCACCAATGGAGGATGTTTGAGTACATTTCTTTACATTACATTCCTTGCAGTATTAACATTTCAGGCAATAACACAGGGCGACCGAACGGCGATTACGCGGTGACCCGTCGGCCCACCCACAAGCCAAAGTTAATAATTGACAGTTAAACCGAAAATCAGCTTTAAAAAAAATCAGCCTGCGCGTATATGCACGTGGCAGACTTGGAGACAAGAAGATTTCACCAACTTTTTGACCCCCACCCAGTGCTTTGTCACAGCCTTCTCAACCTTCAGGATTCGAACCTGTTCTTCATAATGAAATCATTCTTGGAAATCCACTCTCTTAGCTACTCGGCCATTCACGTCGACACACCTCTTTCTTCTGATCGCAGAAATATTCTCGGCAGCACTCTTCTGGCAAACATCGGGAACGTGAAGATCTGCCTTGCGAGATATGCGGGTCCGTTGTTGGGATTAATGCATTAGCGGTCTACAGCGATCCACTGTGAACGTGTCACCATCCGCAGTAAAAAAATTCAAGAGCAATAATCCTTCTTCTTAGCAGTTCGAATTTTCGGCCCTTGGCATCTCATCTGTATATATAAAAGTGAAAGTTTGTTTGTGTGTTTGTGTGTGTGTTTGTTTGTGTGTGTGTTTGTGTGTATGTTCCTTATAGAAATCGCGAAGGATGAACCGATCGGGACCAAATTTTGCATGTAGGTTCTTCGAGGGCCGGCGGAGGTCGTAGGCTTTTTTGCACCTGGGATTATCGATTGGTTTATCGATTATATCGATTTTATTGATTTTTCGTTATTTTTGCCCAGGGACTGGCAAGAACATGCCGACTAGGGTTCCTCAATGCGCTGAACACGAATATGACAACCATTTTGCGCCAAATTATCGATTTATCGATGTTATTGATTTTTCGCTAATCTACGCCATGGAGAGGTGAAGACATATCTACTGGGGTACCTCAATACGCTGAACACGAATATGGCAAGCATTTTGGGAGGAATATCGATTTATCCATTTTATTGATTTTTCGACATTCTTGCACACGGGTCAGTGAAAACGTGCCTTCTGGGATTCTCCGAGACTGAACATGGATAAGGCAAGCATTTTGGAAGAACCTATTCACCAGTGAAGCAACTTCACCCCATTTATGAGGGAAAGGGGAGGGGGGACGGCGTGAAGAAGGCAAATGATGAACATTTTGAAAGGATTCCTTGATTCAACAAATGTTGTCATCAGCTTCAAATGGCCGAGAGCAATTGAACACCCGAGCGAAGCCGGGTACACCGTCTAGGCGTTAACTATACGTGCAATGGTTCAGATTAGCTGACCACCCCACATCACATAGAGAATGGGAACGGTGACGTCAAAAAATGAAAAAGGTGTAGGGATACGAAATAGGAAACCTACGGGTAGCGCAGCCAATTAGAGAACCGAAAAGAAGAACATGATGCAGCACAGCAAGTGGGCACGAAGCATTGAAGGTTCCTACGGTTTCATTACGGATCAATTTCCTTCTTTGCTGATTTTTTGGGGTTCCAAAAGTTCACATCACAGTAAGCATAATTCTTGTCCAAAATATGAAATTTATCCGTTGGAAACTTTTCGTTCACAAGAATTCGATTGGTTCTTCTCCCCAAAAGCCAGTTTTTGAAAACCTGCAAAAAAAGTGTTTACATTCTTAGTCGTCCATATTCCTTGCTAATCTGCCGACGAGGATAGAAATGTTCATAAATATTTGAAACCTTCAAATATTTAGGAAATATTAGCTAAAGAATCAAAAGTATGCTCTCACACAGCTTTGCGCCGCACTGTTGTGAATATCTCTCTTCCTAGTACGTCAGTGAAGATGTTTTCATATGTCTTATTGTTAGATCCCACAAAGCTAACCCTCGGGTCGCCCGGTAATTTTTAGCATTCCCTCGGCTCCCCCGGTGGGTTCCTATCATGCCCTCGGCTCGCCCGGCATCTCACTTAATGCCCTCGGGTCGCCCAATGCTTCATGTAATTCCCTCGGGTCGCCCGGCAACAGGCCACGCCCACAAATTTGGTAGCTCGGGTGGCCCGGTCTGGCCAATTTGGCCGTCGGGTCGCACGGTATTGTTGCCTGAGATAGTAGCGATGGACTCGAATCAATATTCTCCTCGCTTATCGATTGATAATCATTTTCCACAACGTTTCCTCAGAGAACAGTCAGGTCATTTGGGTTTTCAAGCACCATGAACGCGAATATGGCAACTGCTTGCATGAAAGTATCGATTTATTGATTTTGCCAAGGTTTCTCCACTTTCTCAGAACCCTAAAAACAAGTTTCTGATCGCATCTGAAACTTGCTTTTCCAAAAGCTTGTCGACAAGTTGTTTTCACACTTCCTCGTCAACAAGTTGCTCGCCCGAAAAGCTTGTCGACAACTTGTTTTCACTGCTTCGTTGTTGAAAACAACTTGTCGACACGGGTTTCGGGCGAACAACTTGTCGACAAGGAAGTGTGAAAACAACTTGTCGACAAGCTTTTGGGAAAGCAAGTTTCAGATACGATCAGAAACTTGTTTTTGGGGTTCTGAGTTTGCTCAGAGTTCGGTGAGTGCGTGCTTGTTGGAGTTCTTCAAAATGCTAAACACGAATGTGACGATTATTTCGTTTGAAGATATCGATTTACCAATTCTACCAATTTTTCACCGTTTCTGTTCGATGGTCGGTGAGGCATGTCTACTGTCTTCCAAAGCGCTGAGAACAAAAGTGAGAGGCATTATCAGTACGGTCTCAGTTCAATGATTTGCCGATTTCGTCGACTCTTTTTTCTTCTTTTTTTTTGCCGTTCTATGAGTGAGAATCTGTTTTATGGGGTTTCCAACATGCCGAACATGAACATAGCAGATATTCCATATGAAATCATTGATTTTTCGGAATTATTTCTCTTTTAACCTTTTCTGATTACGGTTCCGTGGGAAAAAATGGCCACTAACTCACTTTCATACACGAAACCAGATTCATGTTGAACTTCTAGCAGTTGTTGTTACTAGGGAGAATTAGACGAGGGTAATTTCGAAACTCGACACTCCATACTTAACGGCCTCATATATATTTCTTTAAGCCTAACATAAGAATACAATGTCAATCAACATATGAGCGACAGAAGGATTGGATGACAGAAATGAGCAAGAAACCTGTAAGCGCTGTGATCAAGATAGAAACTGCCGCATCTGCCATGCACTCGCCAAGCCTTTGCTCCACCGTCAGTGTACGGGGGGTTCGTTTCACAGCTGCTACCATCAAGAACATGTTGTCAGTACCAACAGCTGGAAGTAGAACATCAGAGCTACAGGAGAAAGATGTGTGTGAAGGAATAAGCCAACAAAATCTCACCAACAACCAAAAACGGCATCACAGCAACAATGTCGTTGTACTGTACATCAAGTAGTACTAAGCCGCCCATCGCGCTGGCGATGCCCATTCCTGCGTTTATTACGCCGAACACGGAGAGAATAGGTTTCGACAGAACCCAGTCAAAATAAAAAGTTCCTGCATATATATGTTAACACTTTATAGAGGAAAAAACAAAACACTACTCTTGCAATTTTTTATGTACGTGGTTGACATTGTTTTTTGATAACTGAAGCTTGCGCGTATGGCACACTTCACAGCGACGCTGTCGCGGCGGCCATTCAGCCTTAACACTTTTGGTAAAACAACTCCCAGACCAGCATGCTATTCCATGTGATAAGATATGAGAATTTGTGACGTTTTGTTCTCATTATTTTTATTCATTTTCTTCCTATACCATACACCTTACACCCGAGTGAGATAGGTCATTTTGAGGGGCGCCACTCCCGTCAGACTGTCTCAGTAGGCACAAATGAGGGAAGCACATCTGGAAAGGAGACGTATTATAAATATAATAGAATTATATGAATGGTGCACTCCTCACTGGTGGCATGCTAAGCCAGTGAACCAATCACGTAAAGGCGAATCTATCTCATGGCAAACTAATGTATGCACCTCTTCCTCATCGATGAATCTGTCCATTAACGCTTTCAACAACATTGGGGCTCGGTGCACCACGCGCAATCCCGGACTCTTTAGCGGAGTCTTCAGCAGTACTGAGCCTGACGTACCCCCCCCCCCCACGCAGAAGTGGGCCTGTCTCGTACGCTCCTCCACCGCAGCACCTTTTCCAGCCTTTGGAGGGTTCGCATCACGTTTTCCTCACTACAACCGCCAACGCTCCCCTTTCGGTGCTTAAAAATACCCAATAAAAGTTTACGAAAAAAGATAGCAAGCCCAGGTTTGGTCATCACGCAGCTAAGACTCAATGCTACCTGGCCACAATCTGGTTCTGGATAGGGAGCTTTACTTGCAAAGAACGCCAAAAACCGAGAAAAAAATCGCTGTTCGGATGAGCACCTATTTTGCCTCACAGCGCTGCGATTTCTTCAGAAAGGAGCCTGGTTTTCTGCATGTTGGATGAAGAAGGGTAACCAAAAGTAACTGTCAATACTATTATGTTGAAGCGTTCTGCTATAGATTTTTGAATAGATTTTGTTTTGTGCTAAAACACGCATCATTTTACACTCTGATAGTCCCATGTGGAACCCTTAGGAAAAATGTCGTTTTGACAAAATTTGTCTCGGAACAGACTTTTCTTTACGGGCAAAAATATGGTAGATATATTTCTCGACAAATTTCCGGAAAAAATCACCTCTGATAGTAACCATGGAGCAAATCACGGCGAATATGACGAGTATCACGAATGCGAAGATAAATCTAAAGACACAATTGGAATCTTAGAGAGCAGAAACTTGGCAATTCAATAAAATCCACCTTGGTGCCAAGCTATCGGCGTTGCGCTTCAATTCTTCGGCAAGCGTTTGCGAGTGGAAGTACGTTATAGAAATGAAGGGGTCTTCTGGATAGCTGTCCATGTGGAGCTTGAAGGTCTAAACGCTAGAATGTAGCACAAATTGGCGGAAAGATAACTATTCCAATCTCACTTTTTCCCAAATTCCTGAGATATATGACACATTTATGGGGAAAAACTTCAACTGGTAGACCATTAGCCAAGCACGTGCCGAGGCAAGAATCACAGTGCCATTGTCGCCTTTGCTCAAAGAGACTCCACCGAGGCCTGCGCCAAGATAGCCACTTCTCCAAGATAAAATTATTCATGGATCAAATATTGACACAGTGCGATGCCGCTAACCTGCTTCCAATTCGGAATGTTGGGTAAGTGATGTTGATCCCGTGGTTGTAGAGCTCGGAAATTATTTGGATGTGATCGTTCCCGGGACATCCCTTGTTCTTCCAACGCAAACAAAGGTCACGATAGGTATAAGTGCGATTGCGGAATGTCACCTGAAATGGTTTTAGAATTCATCTTACAGAACCAGAGCACCGCTTGCAGTTCTGGCTCGGACTTGTGTTGGCTCTACCTTTGACCAACTGAGCTTCACCGTGCTTCACGCGAATGACAATGAGTTTCTTTTTGTGAGGTATTAAGTGTTGGGGACATCAGCTTTCGCTTTTGTTCTTGAACCAGAGTAGAAACAAGCTGTTTGGAAGGAAACGTAACCTAGTAAACTGAATCCAAACCGGGACGTTGCTCAAATGTGCTCCACATGAGTACTTCGAAGTGAAAATACATATACATGGAATGGATAGATCCACAACATTAAAAACAGTCACGGAAATAGAACTGTTCCATGATATAATAGTTCGTGTGGGCGCATCCATACAGTCGACGTCAGTCCCACCCACTCTCCCCGCAAAATTCCTTAGGACAAATTAGATTCGTTAGGTCTTTGTGGCGCTTCTCGTGTGCCGTATTTCTCTGCGCAGGGTGACAACAAACTCTTTGGTCAAGGATCTACTGCAATTATTTCTGGTGCTTTGCGCAAAATTTCCTGACTTTGTATTTGTGTTGATTATCCTACCGCCTCGAACGCATACGTACATTTTCATATTTCATAGCTCTACCTATACCTATATATGAATTGCAAACAAAAACGAGCTGGGGATGGAAATTCCTGTCAGTGGAGTCTTGGTCAGGTGTTTTCCGGAGACGTGTTTCACTTGGCTCTTCAAATCACCGATTTTCTGCCCAAGATTCGACAGGATGGAAGCTTTCTTTCCTAACAAGATCCATGTATCAACTAATTTTGTTGTCCTTAAAAATAAACTAATGCAGGATTTTTATTTGTATTGTAGAGTAACTTCGAAAATTTGGTGATGCACTCTTGGGGTGGGGGGAGCGCCCCCATCCCCCTACTTCCGCCACTGATAGACTGGTGGTTAGGAGTACTCTATCAATCTGTGCTTTGTCCTGACATCAATGCATTCTAAGACGATGCAATTATTTTGTCTGGTCCATGATTTCAAAAATTCCTGAATAGTAGGCACGGATGAAGAGGGTTTTGTCAAACAAATTATCCGCCACTACCATAAAACCAAATATTATCATCCAGTCACCAATCGAAACTAACAAAGAAAAAAATCGAAAACTTCGCTCGAAACTGGACCTTGATTCGATTCTGAATGTACATATCTAGTCGTTTGATTGATCTGGCGTACTCGGGCAATAGAATGTTACCGCCATGTTTGGCGACAACTGTGACCTGCAATAACGATGACCGATAAGCGGAAAAGAGATTTTGTATTTTCTTACTTTTCAAAGCGTGACCTATGAATTATCTAACAATTACACTCCTCATTCTGTGAAGATTTGAGTTTATTTTCGCATTATGAGGAATAGTTTTGGAACTTATATTAAATAGTATTTTAGCAGTTTCTTCGCAGACGCAGTGAAGCGAACATCGGTCCTTTGAATAACCTTTCTTAACTTTTTAACATCATTGAAGGTGTTCTAATACAAGCACGATTCCGTGCTCCGTACTTCATGGCGATGAATCCTATCTTTTTTTGTCATAACAGGAATTCATACTAGAGCTAACTCTTACCTGTGCTTCACGGCTTTGCGTCACTGCTCTCCCAGGTACATAATTATCTTCACCCAACGGCCAAAGATCGTGAATAATCTAAAAAGAGAAATATTTGAGGCAAAAAATCATCGGTTAAATTCCATCTGTTTGAACATTTAGACAATTCTTTCCATTCAGCCCATGAACTTGCGGAAGAAATACAAGAAAATTTAGAATTCAAAGGTTAAAGCATTTAAAACATGATGCTGGCAAAAGTTCCGGGGTAGTTGGTAGTAGTTCAGTGCTTACCGTAGTTTTGTTCCTTTTGGTTGCAACTTCCTGCAACAGGTTATGATGGTAGCCTGAAACGTTTCCTACCTACAGCACTTTGGCTCGGATCTGTCATAGCGTTGCTGTGTTTTAGGTCTGGAAATAATGCCACGTGCAGTCAGAGATTTTGTGCAATTTTGCTCTATAAATTCAAATCCGAAAGATCAACAAAGGAACCAACCCATGGCATAACTCATGCGTTTTTGTAGGGTATTTTGTCCAGAATGCTAGGGGCACGCGCTTTTCTAAGAATTCCAAGCGAAGATGAGAGCTTGAGAAATGATTCATAAGCTGGTCAGAAATTTGACCTTTTCGAAAGCGTCCGGAAAGAGCATGTTGAATCAGACCCTATGCAAAGTGAGCAGGACATAAGGGGAGATTAGCCAACCATGCCTCGTAACTTGAAGAAAATTGGCAAGAAGGGCAGATGAGGAGATGGATTTTGCGTGAGTTGAGCGAAAACCACCAACGTCGGCATCGGCACGTCTACAGATATTTAATCTACAGATATTCAAACAACCCGCTCACTGGAAGGATTGTTTTTGCTGACAGAAAATGCGTCATGCACGACAATAAGAGGAAGTCGTTTCAGGATCTAACAATAAGTTCCAACGACCCACATAGAAAACAGGCAACCTATCGCTGCACTCGTAGAAAAATTTTTGACCTTTTATAGCCAGCAACTTGAATTATCCGCAAAAAAATTTGTTCCAAACAGATCATCTGTCGAGTATTACACTCTTTTGTTTTAATCATTGAAGGGAAAATGTACAGCTAACAAGGGCGAACTTACGTGGACCGCTTACAGTTGACACCGCTTACAGTTGACCGGTTAACACTGCAACATGCCGCACCATACCAGCATTTTGCAATGTTAACCATATAAAGAATTTGAAAATTGGGCTTCGACATTCTAACCTACCCTGTATTACTTCCTAGACCTGTCTCCAACAGACTGTCACCTTTCAAGCTTCAACATCTTTACATCCATCCAAAACTTTTGATAAACAAACCTTACTCGAAAACGAGGTGTGCCGCTCTTCCGTGTACAAACCTGTCAAAGTTTGGGCTTCTAGAGACACCTTTTCTGCATCGCGTTAGCAAAACTACACAGACGCCAATCTTTTTTTTTTTGGCTGAATGAAATCGTTGACTTTCACCAGAGTTATGGCGTTTCAAATAATTAGGTGCAACTGCCTCGGAACTTTTGCATGCACATAATAAAAATGTTGTCAAACTTGCCTGTCTCTCAGTTTTCGAAGGAGCATCCGTAGGTGTGTACAAGTAAATTGCATCAGTTTGTGGAGTAAGGGTGAAGAACCCTGAAGTACACAAGTCCCTGAATGTAGCGCATGAAGACAGGTCTCATCTCAAGAACAGTACTCGAGATTTGCACAGAAATACATGTATAACATAATGTTATAATGTAATATAATGTTTATTACGTTACTGCTATAAAGTCTATTCTCTTCGTGTCAAAGAGAAACATTGTGCCTGACATTGTGTATTGAAACATTGTGTATTATAATAAATAAATAAATAATATAAAATCTGCGTGTCCAGAACCATGCTATACGCATAAAGCCAAGAAACGAAAACTCCGCACACGCCTGGTAGGGAATCCACCACTTTAGGTACCCATAAGGAAAACAAATATTAGGCTGGTAAGAAAGTCTTGGTCTATTTGACATGTTTTTTTATGTTTATTATGTTCTTGATGTTTATTCAGCATACAATGGAATATAGTCAACAATATAATTATCATCGTTAGTCACTAGAATGTCCCACCTAATGGGCAGGTCAGCGATTAACTAGGAGTCAAAGAAATCGGTGACTGCCTTTCAACATCTTCAAGTTTGGTGATTTTTCTTCTTAGCTAGGGATGCCTTAAAGATGAGAACCAAGTGATAGTTAGGGGGGCAATGTCAGGGGAATAGGGTGGGTTGGGAATCGTTTCCCAGTCCGGCATTTTCTTCTGCTTTATTTCTATTCAGCATACAATGAAATTTACTCAACAATATAACCACCATCGTCAGTCACTACAATATCCCACCTAATGCCCTCGCACAGCAGTGTACCCTTCACATAACCTTTTTTTCATCCACCAAAGTTTCTCCTCGCCTTCAACACCACACAACATCCCTCTTCCCTTTCATATGACTTCATAATCGCTATCACTGAGCAGTCAAGAAATTCCGTCTAAACACACACACACACACACACACACACACACACACACACACACACACACACACACACACACACACACACACACACACACACACACACACACACACACACACACACACACACACACACACACACACACACACACACACACACACACACACACACACACACGACTAGACTAAACGCTTTGTCATGAACCATGATACTTTATCCAGTTGGATAAACACTCTTTCAAGGATATACTGGCATATGGTTCAGATATTCTGCCGTCCAATAAAAATTTTCCACGGATTGATTTTCACACTCAAGTCCCGGAAACCATGCAGGTGCATGTTTGGTGATGGTTAACTCATGTCAGGTATGTCATTCACTCAATCACTAGGTAATGTCTAGTAGAAATACCGCTTCAGTCTTAGCCTCGAGATTCCACAGAAGATGAACTACTTCTAGTGTACACAACAAGTCCTCTCAGAGCCATTATTTCTGGTAGAACCTAGATACATGTAACACGGGGATGTTGTGGGTGTGTATTACTTCCGCTCACTTCTTCCAGCAAATTCATGCCGTATTAACTTGATTTTCGCGGAAATGCCAGCAATGTGATCACTGATTACTGTAATAATATTAACCTGGCAAGCGTTACGTTTGCATAATTTCTGCTATGAGACTTATTATAAAACAATTATGACTAATTTAAAGCAGTACTTTTGTATCAAGCACACTATCTGTGGTGTAATAAATAATAAATAAATAGTCTCTGCCATGAGACTATTTTAAAACAATGCGAGAGCTATATTCGGAGAATCATAAACAAGCTAACCTGTCGACAAATAAAGAGTGATAAGAACTGGAAACGCTATGAATGGAAATGGATGACGTGAAACAAAAGCGCCGTAGCCGTGGAAGAAGTTTGCCAACGGTCGCTCCAAGCAGCCAAATTCAAGCGCACTCATAATGATCTCGGATATGCGCCACAACTATGTCGTCAAAAATACATCTGAAAAGGCCTCGTTATTTCAAAAGCATGGGCAGATGACATGATCGCATGAGTGGTAGATCATTCGCGAAAGTTATAGAATTGTGATTAAAAGTAGGCAGAGCGATTAGACAAGTTCCACAGATTCCTTCTGACCGATTATAGATATATAATAGGATAATAGCACAAACTGCAAAGGAGCATACTCGTAACTGACAGAAATACTCATGAGTTTACCCAAATGAAGACTTTTTTAATCAAAACAAACATTTTGCAAAAAGATTACATTGGGCAGGCATTGAACCTAGGAGTCGCTACAAACGCAAAATGCTCCCACGCTCATTGTCCGCTGAGATGCCTTGCAGCAGTTAAAAGTGTTGAAAATTCGTATGTCTCGGGAACTTCTCATTTTGGCCCAGGATATGGCTCTTCGGGAAGTCTTTCACAGCACAAACGGTCCCATCGTCCCAGCGTTCTTCTGGGGCTGCTAGAGACAGTTACATAAAATTGTCCAAATTTTCAGCAAAATTAGTGCAGCCCTAGTTGAAAAACTAGGGTATCTAGAACTATCTCTTCTGCACTTTCCGGAAGTGCTCACAGTATTCTTTATCCTTTTCTCTCGGGGTATGGATAGCTAGTGTCACTAACGAACTGTAGCCCCCTCAACTTCAAGGTTTTTTGCAAGACACAACAAAAGTTCGTATTTCAGACTAGAATAAACTAAACTAAATAAACTGAATAATAAAATAAAACTAATGAACTAAACTAAATAAACTAAACCTGGACATCTAGCTCGTACATAGTATGTTTACTGCCCACCTAATTGTAGTATTTAATGTTGACATAGGTGTACTTAAATATTACTGTCGACTAAATTACTTGTATTGTACTACTAATACTTACACGTACTTGTATTCGAACCTGTACACTGTACTCACATGGATATGCCACGTAATAAATGAAATGAAAATAAATAATAAGAGATCAGCAGGCTTTCAGCAACGATACTTGCATGCCATGAAGTACACAAAAAGCTATTCACAGTCTGTTCTTATCCCTGCCCCCACGTTTTCTAGGTCTTTTGCAATAGTGTGCTTTATCAGCAACTTCGTCGAAAACTGGATGGCCTTAAAACAGCGTGGAGTTTCTCCAGTTCTGCTCCTACATGCCTGATTCTGTGAGCTTTTGCCGCATTTTAGCAGAAATAGTCAAATTTGAACCTAAGGTGAAGCTCACTGCGCGTATTTGTGCTGCTACAAATCCGATCCCTTACACGGCATCAATCGATATATCGATTACTTGGAGGAAACCAGCAACGCGAAGGTTTACGCCGACATCCAGTTGGTCTTCTGGAAGATCTCTCCGTGATGAATAGATTGGTGACCAAATCGCTTAGATTGAGACAGTTCTAAAGAAGTTATGGCAAAGGGACGGTGAGCGACGGTGACTCCGCGCAGCGACTGTCGGTTTTCGACATCTCGTAAGCAGTATTGTAGTGTCATAAGGAAATCATTTCAAGGATTAGTCCAGAAATTTTACTTGTATTCCCAAAACCAAGAACTTACAATCGACGAATGATATATCAAACCGCTAACTCGTGGCAGTGCTGGTCAACATTGCGAGCAGCAGAAAAGTACTGAATGAGCATATGGCAAAGCGATCAAAGTAGTTGCACGATCCACTTTGGTTGAGTTCTTGTCAAAAGGAGGAAAATGTATAGCTATTGAAAATATAAGTAAAAATAGCAAATGAACATAAATAAATGTAGCAAATGCTCTAGGTGGTATGAATAAAATCAAAAGCGACTAATAGAACTACATATTTCATAGTTACGGATACCCGGTGCGGTGGGGAAATCGTACCAATAAATACAGCATAGGAAAAGTTCGAGCTGTCATTAACCTGCTTATTTGCTGAATGAAACTCCTTCAAAATGAAAATTAGTCGGAAATGATTCCGGAAAATTCGGAGGCTACCTTACTACAGCAATGGGGTTGTGGATCAGGATGAGGCAAAAGAGGGTGGGGAATATGTCTGTGGTTGGTCCAATCAAATCCTCCCCGCACCTTCACGACCTACTCGAACTAATTCGCGGGCTGTTCCACCATACTTGCATATGCATATTTATATATATGTGAGTGGGGACGAGTTGATTGCGTGCCCATTTTGCCTCATCATTACTTACGCCCCAACAATGGCATCATTTTGAAACCTTTCAACAATGGTCACATCTCTGCGGTGGTTGTTGTTATACGATTAGTTAACTGGGTCAAGCACTGACTACTGGCCGCATGGCGCTAGTTCGTCGCAACACGACCAAAAGACACATGATCGTGGGAGAGATCGAAGGGAAACGTTAACTAGGTCAGCGGAAGGCAACTGCCTGCGTGTGTAGCGGCGCATACTTAGAAGGGCCACATTTAGAGGCCGTTTTCTAGTTGTGTCTAGAGCAAACGCTCATATCCGTCCAATAAAAATATGTAATAACTGCAGCTGGCACACGGTAAGGAGTCAGTAATCTCCTTCTGACGCCGCGAAGCCCGCCTCTCCCCGGTAAAAAGATCCCTCAAAGGATAGGGTTTCCGCGGTTTTGAGGCTTTTCCGGATGAGATGGTAGGGGTGGCGCCAAGTCCGATGCTCGACTTGGCGCCCACCACTATCATCCCATCCCAGATGCCGCCATAGAAGCCATTATTTATTTATTCATTTATTTATTTGTACGCGGGTAAACCAAGTGAAACGATACAAATAGACGTTAAAAAAACAAGAACAAAACGCGACAATTAAACTAAACAATTGAAGGACGATAAACTACTAAGCAGATTCTTTCAGGAACCTGTCTACCAGTCTTTTAAATTGTGCTAGAGAGCATGGAGGGGCGCATTTTTTCGAGAATTTTAGGAAAATAGAGCCAACTCTCTGTATAAAGAAGGAAGACCATAAAGAACTCTTTGTTGTTTGAAATGTAATCTTGAATGAACCACCTCTTGTTCATGAAGGGATTACCATGTAAAATTTATTGATTGGGAGATTAACCTTTCCGCAGACGATTTTGTAGACCATCACAAGATCATATTTGCTTCGCCGAATATCGAGAGAGGGAATCTTAAATATGCGGTTTCAAATGGGAAGACCTGTCATCAAGTCAACACCGTAGACCCGTGCACTGGGACCAGCAGGTGGCCCTGCTCAGTGTTGAGACCGACCTAGCTTGGCAATTACCAGTTCGACTCTATCATTCTTACTCCCATATACAGTGGCGGCCACATACGTATTTGACACACCCACGATTTTAGCTTATAGAATTTTGTGCACATCTCAGCCACAGGATAAGCAATCGAAACCAAGTTCGAGTATGTGTTGAGGCTCTTTACGGGCTTACTTCCTGTTGCTTAGCACGGGCGCAAAACCCGTTGGAACTGGATTGAATAGTAAAAATTCAATTTCGTCAGTTTTCTCCAACTGGATATAAAAGATTTGTATCTAGCTATGGTGAGAAGCGAAGTGGTGGTTTAAATTGAGCACTTTTCTCCTCAACATTTTCATGTGAAAGCTTCTACTGTACTTTCCGGCCCAGCTGGAACCATGAACAGAAACAAATCGTCAAATTTGTCGAAAATTTTCATTTTTTTTTCTTTGAATCTCAAGAGCAAAGGAGGGCCTCGACACTGTATCTCCCAAAAAAAACGACGAAATTTCAACTCTAGAGATAAAGCAGATGAGTAAGCACAATGGCAATGAATCAAGAAGTTATAAAACACACCTATCGTAAGTAAGCTTGAGAATGTGAACAGTTACTGTGAACCAATGCGACACCTTCCATGTTTTTTTTTTTTCAGCAGAAGTCGTGAACGATTAGTACGAATCTGTGTAAATCCGACGAGAACGATCTTGGAACAAGAAGGATAGATTCGGACTACCAAACGAGCTAGGTCAAGTTCAACGGTGAGCGTGGCAGTCGGCTGATTCTGACGCTTGTGAGCATATGTTGGCTACTTGGGGATGGCGGGCGCTTGGTGCGGTCAATTATGTGTAGGGACGAGAATCCAGCTATAGTCTTTGCGCGCAATCGGCGGAAAGTTTTCGTGCGCCCCCGGCATGCGGCGCGTGCGCGTGCGCGGCCCTCTTGTGGCGGCGGTCCAGCTCTTTCGCTCAGCTGTTCGAAGGCGCCGTACGTCAGATTTTCGGCCCAGCTGAGTGTTTTCTTTCATTTTTTTTTCTGGGATTGAAGTTTATTTGAAGGTGCGAGGCCTGTGGCTGACCGATATCAACCGGACGGCCTCGCATGCCTCGTATGTTTCACGTTTTCCCCATGCCTGCCCCAATTGCTTGTTTTTTTTGTTGTTTTTATGTACTTTTTTGGTTTCGGCCCCGTGGAAGGCTGCTTGTCCCAGGTAGCCTCTTCCTTGTAGGACCTTAGATTTCCCCGCACATGCTCCAAATTATCAGCCACCACGTTCCCGGGTCCTCTTTCCTAAAAGGAACAGGTTGTCGGGGACGAGCAGCCAGCACGTGGCCAAAAAAAAACAAACAAAAATACATAAAAACAACAAAAAACAAGCATTCGGGGAATGCAAGGGGAAAACATGCAAAATGTGAGGCATGCGGGGCCGTCCAGTCGATACCGGTCAGCCACAGGCCTCACATCCTCAAATAATCTCCAGATCAAGAAAAAATGAAAGAAAACACTCACCTGGGCCGAAAATCCGACGCCTTCGAACAGCTGATCGAGGGAGCTGGAGCACCGCCACAAGAGGGCCGCGCGCGCACGCGCCGCGTGCTGGGGGCGCTCGAAAACTTTCCGCCGATTGCGCGTGACGACTTTATACTGCAAGAGTCATTAATGTCTTCGCACCTCGCTTGCACCTTTAATTGTGCAAATCTCATCGCTCATCATATGATCTGGGCGGAATCCCAAATTCTGACGTTTACCGCAATCCTTGAGCACGTCGCGCGCGATGTAGCAATTGTCACAAACGTCACCAGGGTAGAGGCAGCACTCATGATAATTTTGCTACCTCAGATTCTGCTGTAATCCTAGCTTAAACGCTATGGTCAGAACAAACGTAGTGATCAACGTTGTCGAATCTTACGCAAAAGACGGTAGTGCTTCGTCGCAGTTTGGCCCTTTAGGGAAAACGACCAAACAGCGCAACACGTAGAGTAGATACTCTAACTGCATCTCTTCCCAGTTGCTGCCATCCTTCTCTCAATGAGCAGCAAGTGCTGAAGGATGACAATAATTGAGGGGAGGATGGCAACCACTAGGAGAAGATGTTGTTAGGGTTTCTAAAAGACATATTATGCTGTTTGGGTTACGTTCCTGGTGCACATTTACCAGAGTAAAATTATTGGACCATTTCCAGGCTTAGGAACACTCGAAATATCGGATCTTACAGTAGGTTCTGCGATACAAAATGCTATGTCAAAAGTTGCAATACTACGGTGATGTCGACTATAGTATAAAGGATCGGTGGGAAAATAGCAATTTCAGCACAAGAACGAGACTGAAGGGCATAGTACACTACTGCTCCCAAGATGTCGAACACCGACGGTCGCTCCGCCGAGTCACCATCGCTCAGCGTCGTATTGCCAAACTTCCTTAGAGCTGCCCCGATCTGAGCGATTTCGTCACCATTCGATTCGTCTCAAGGGGATCCTTCAGATGGCCTACTGAATGCGGGTGTAAACTTTTGTTTCAATGGTTTTCTCCAAGTAATCGATATATCGATTGATGCCGTGTTGTGGATCGGTTTAGTAGTGGAGGAAACACTTCTGATGAAGCGGATCTGAGGCTCAAATTCCATTATTTTGGCTATACTGAGGAAAAAGCTTCCAAAATCAAGCATCTAGGTGCAGAACTGGGCAAACTCCACACTATTTTGAAGACATTCAATTTTTGACGAGCTTGCTGATAGAGCACGCTATTCCAACAGATTTAGCCAATTTGAGGCGTGAATAATAACAGATTAGATACTACTCTTTGTGTACTTTACGCTCTGCAAGTGTCGTTGCTGCAGGCCTACTAGCCTTGATGATACCTTTGCCCAAAATACATACTTTCGTTGTATCTCGTGAAAACCTCGATGTTGAGGGAGCCATTGTTCGGTAGTGAGATAAGCTCCTGATCTCCAAGTAAAATTCAATGAAGAACACCAAGTTTACAGTTGGTGCAGTTCTACCTGTCATCATTTCCAACTAGGACTGCGTTAATTTTGCTGGAAATTTAGCCACAATCTTATTACCGTCTCTAGCAGCCTTGGAAGAACTTTGGGACTATAGGAGCCTATGCGCTCTAGAAGAGGTCTCGAACAGCTATATCCTCGACCAAAACGAGAGCTTTCCGAAAGATACGATTTCTCAGCACTTTTAACTGCTGCAAGGCATCCCGGCAAACCCTGAGCGTCGGGGGAGGGGGGGGGATGTCGCGTTTGTGGCGACTCCCAGCTTCAGCGACTACCGGAGGGAATCCTTTGGAAAATGTTTGTTTCAGTTAAAAGTCTTCATTTGGGCAAACAAATGAATAGTTCGATCGACGATGGATATCTACTGCGTATAACGACACAAATGCATAAGGAAGCACTCGTAATTAATCGAAATATTCATTTATTTGCCCAAATAAAGAATTTTTTGATCGGAACAAACATTTTGCAAGAAGATTCCCTCGAACAGGCATTGAACTCAGGACTCGCCTCCAACGCGACATATTCGCACGCTGAGGATCCGCCGGGATGCCTTGCACCAGCTGAAAGTGTTAAGAAATCGTTCCTTTCGGAAGCTTCTCATTTTAAATGAGGATATGGCGCCTGAAGATCTCTATGAGAATGCATAGGCTTCCATTGTCCGAACGTTCTTCTAGGGCTGCGAGAGATGATTATAGGATTGCGTCTAAAATTTCCGCAAAATTAGTGCGGTTCCAATTGACAAACGATGACGGCTTGAACTGCATCAATTGGATAAACTGAAAGTAGGCCAAGACTAGTAGGCCTGCAGCAACGGCACTTGCAGAGCGTGAAGTACGCAAAATGTTATTATCAAGCTGTTATTATTCACGCCTCAAGTTCGCTAGGTCTGTTGTAATAGTGTGCTCTATTATCAACTTCGTTAAAAATTGAATGTCTTCAAAACAGTGGGGAATTCGCCCAGTTCTACACCTAGATGCTTGATTTTGGAAGTTTTCGCCTCAGTTCAGCCGAAAGAACGAAATTTGAGCTTCAAATCCGGTTCATCACAAGTCTCCACTAATAATCCATTCCATAACACGGCATCAATTGATATATCGATTACTTGGAGAAAACCAGTAAACCTGAAGTTTAGCTCGACAGTCAGTAGGTTATCTGTACATTTCTCTCTAGACGAATCGAATGGTGACCAAAACGCTTTGATTGGGCAATTCTAAGGAAGCTATGGCAAAACGACGGTGAACGACGGTGTCTCTGCGGAGCGACCGTCCGTTTTCGACATCATGTGAGCAGTATGGTAGTTTTATCAAAGGGTCAGAATGTAAAACAGCCCCTTCTGAATGTCACAGTATAGTCTATACCTCCGAGTTCTCACTAATACCTTACATCCTTAATGACGTCCTATACAGGACGGCAGTAACACCTAGCCATCGCCTGCGCCAATTGGTCAGAGTTGTCTCGGCAGCTGCGTGACTAACTACAAGGAATGCAAACTGCGAGAACAACGGTTGTTAATGTTGCAGAAGTGCGAAGTCTTCGCATCTCATGCAGTTGCACGTGTAATTACGGATCCAGTTCAAAGGCTACAAAGTTATTCATGCTTGCGGCGTGTCAAAGCTTACGCGCCTCTCCAAAACTCCACAAAGTTCTCGCGCCGACCGAAAGCGGCGAAAATGGAAACGCGGTTTGTTCGCGCGGCAGTCGCTGCGGCAAAACTAGGAACATTCCTGACCTGCCAGGATTTCTCTTCTACCTCCCTCCTTTGCACTGTGTATCGGCGCGTAAACTTTTACGCACCGCAAGCATGAATAACTTTTACGTGCGAACTGCTGAAAACCTTTCGCACATAGCCTTTGAACTGGGATTTTGGGCGGCTGCGACGGAACGATGGACTGGCACTAGCTGCAGCGCGATGACCAGTGCAAGGTGAATCGCCTGTACTTACATACCTGCGGCGTGACAAGACGTACGCTGCCGGGCTATGATTGATCGATTCATG
>KN726471.1:0-27939 GCA_000816745.1 Ancylostoma duodenale
TCGAAGAAATGTTCTGCGCGGACCCCAAAATCAGGGTCCATGGACCACATTGTGTCTAAAGTTGGAAGGGGTGCCGTTGTCTCTGGTTCGCGCAGCTGAGTTATTAGTACCCTAGGAAATGCTTACTAAGAAATCATCACTCGCCAGATTTTGCTCAGCTTTCAAATGCTTGTTCATTCTTGCTTATGTATATTTATATTTTTTCTATCAAATTGCTCTTTTTCAGTGGAGCAAAGCCCGGACTTATTTGACCACGTGATCATCAATGATGACTTTGAGACCGCATACAGACAATTCATTGCGGCAATCGAGGAGGATCTCATGTCGATTTCATCAAGCTAAAGCGTGTCTCTATTCTACTGCACTAGTTCAATAGTATTGTCACCAGTGTTTCCTAGATTTAATGCAGGAGCATGCTTCAAAATGCTCAAGGACGCGGCATTGATTGAAGGTTGATAAGTCTGAACTAATCGTAAGTAGTGGGTAATTTCTAATAACTTTACATTCCTGTCCTTTCCTTACTCACATATTTCACTAGGTATTATTCATTTGTGGGTCGCCCAACTTTCATAATTATGCGATTCTAACTCATATCGATTCAATGATAAGTGTAGGGCATGAAACGAGGAGATTTAATCCGGTTTAGTGTTCCTTAAATGTGCAACATTTGACCACTATTTTTGTATTGTGATATTATGACCATGGGCTCTAATAACAGAACAACTAGGTTGTTTTGACTCACAACTATTGATGACTCATTTTTAACGTGTAAAGCTTTATAATTATATGTGTCGTTTGTCCCTAATATAGTTTTTGTGATGGTGACGAAATGAAGTACTGGTTACCCCAAGAGACAAAGCTTCAAAAAGTCTGTGAATGAAGATTTTCAACTATTCGCGATTTGTCCTCAACAAAACTTCAAAAGTTCAAGGCATAAGAGCTGGATGTAAATTTTTAGGAAATCCAGCAATAATTCTGCGCACAGAAATTAACAGAAATCGTTAACCAAGACAAAAAACGCTAGTGCAGCTTGACAGTGTCGAATAGCCGGTGATACTAGAACCGAACCTATCCACATGAATGAACGTTTGGTATTCGAAAAAAGAAGGAAAAATCAAGTAATTTTTAAGCCTCAAGAAAACGCTGATTGTGAGAGCAGACAGTTCTCCTCTCCTTTGACTCCACGAGCTGGGTTCTATGAACCTGCTCCAGCTACATCAAGAGTACTATTGGAGTATTGGAAATAAGGAAGAATTCGTCTGTTATAGGAGCAAATGCAGAGAGAGCGCAATGATCCATCTTCACACAATGTTATATCGTTAGTTATATGTACATTTCAATTAAGAGCTGTAATGGAAACTTTCGATATGGCCAGGGAATATGCCAGCTATACCGCGTTTTTTTCATTTTAAACGGGATTTCTCATGAAACGACGTGTTTGCAGCGATGCTCAACGAACATATTGACGAAATTCCAAAAAGAAATACCAGTAAATCGAAGAAATTTTCTGTAAACGTTGGATTTATTCATTATACATATAAGGAAGCAGCAGAGACGGTTCATGGATTCATTTTCGAACAATCACGGACCTGCCAAGTAAGCTTATTGAGTTCCTGCCAAATGGGTAGATGCTAGACAATATATCAAAAGTCGAAGCTCGCGAAGCAAAAAGACGCCGGAATATCAGATGTATTCCTACGTAAATCAGTTTCTTCGTAACGTGAAGGCAGAGTTATAATGAAGTACAACGAGACTAGAGATCTACCGTGTACTTGCCGTAACCTTGCGAAAATTGTGTTTCATTTCAAAATGAGTAGTGATTTTTTCAGTATCAGCGTATCATATGGTTACCCCCCCACACTCAGAATTTCATGAAAAATTTTGCGTTTGGGGTCGGAGCTAGCTGAATAGTACCCTCTACACTGAACACAAGTACAATGGCAAAGTAATGCTAAAATGTGAACTAGGTATAGAAAAAGGAGCAATATGCTATTTTTTAGCATGCCTATCAAATTGGAATAGTAGTCAAAGAAATACTATCACAACAAACCAGAAAACATCGATTTCAAAGGATAGATTAATCTAGAGCAAGAGATGATACTAAATTAAGAACAATGAAGCAATATGTAAAGAAAAAAGTTTAAAAAAGGTAGTAAAAAGCAATATGACATGTACGAATAGTAAAATGATAAAACTATTCAGGAATCAGCCCAAACTAGATAACCATGGTTCTATATAGCTGCTAAAAGCTAGACAACTAACCACGGCATCTTACTGCTGCTCTCGCTTCAATCGATAAGTGATCAGTAGATCAGAAACCTCAGTAGTTAGTTATACCTGACGGGTAAGTTTACTTACCGCAAGCTTAGTTGAATTTGCGTGGTTTTGTTGAAACCCGTAGAAATGAGAAAGGCATTAGTACTACATTCTCTCTAACTTGTCGTCAGAGTCATCGATGCAGTGGAGAAAGAAAAAGTCTATGGTAGATCACGATACTCGAGTATCTGCGGCGGGAAAAAGGCGCATAACCAATAGCTGACCCTAATGCGCAGGAATCACGGCCTTTTTTAATTTTTGGTGCCCAACCCTTGCTTTCACGATTGTTCTCATCAATACTTCTGGGAGGAAATCCTAGAGAAATGCAAAAGTTGTTCCACATCTCCTCATGAGGAAAGCATCGGAACCTTAACTGTTATGTGTTACTACCTCTTCAAGAAAAAATCAACCTCTCGAACTAGTTTGATCGGGGTAGAAAAAGAGTCTCCTTTCTGTGAAGGTGGAAAAGATTTATGGAGGATATCGAAGGGAGAGAAGTGATCTGAACGGAGAGGAAGTTCAGGAGTTCGTTTCCGCTAGTATTCTATTTTAGTTCTCCAGACCCTCCCTGATTTGTCAATGATTTCAAAGACTGGTACTGATACATGTTTGACAAACCTTCGATTTGAGTAGCCCTGGCGGTGTTCTCCTAAGGTAATGGTATAATGGTAACGGAGAAAAAGAAATGAATCTTTTGAGAATTTACTAGGATCAAAGTCAATGATCAAGTTTGTTTGCGTCAACCTTCGGAGCACAAGTCATTTCCAAAGATTTCACCTCTAATTATGATATCACTTGCTTTTTTTCCACAACTTACCCCGGTTTGCCATTCCATGCAGAAGCTATATACTATATGACAATGTTGTGAAGAACATTGACTAGACAGTTATGCACTGCACCCAAGTGTAATCTCTAGTTCCTTGTGGTGACTAGAGCGTAGCCAGTTGTCCCATCTGATCACTATTCCGTAACCTTGCGAAAATTCTGTTTCGTTCCAAAATGAGTAGATTTTCTTCACTACCAGCGCATCAAACGCTTACCCTCCTTCCCACTTAGAATTCCATGAAAAATTTCATTTTTGGGGACAGCGCTAACTAAATAGTGCCCTCTACTCTGAGCACAAGAACAATGGCAAAATAATGGTTTAGTGTGAGCTAGTTATGGAAAAACACGCAACGTGTTGGTTATCTCTTAGAATGTTTCGAAACTGGAATAATAGTGGAAGAGATACTATCACAACAATCACGAAAAGAAAAGAAAGTTGCTTCCCATGTTGTGGTTCTTCCTCTGCTGGTTTTTGCTTAAGTTAGTTCAAGTCCTCCCTGATTCATCAATCATTCCAGAGAGTTTTCCTTTTTTTCTCTTCATTTTTCCATTCCACAGATATAGGGCAAAGTTGCTAAGAATGTTGACTAGACAGTTATGCACTGTACATAGTAAAGTGTAATCTCTTGTTCCTTACGGTGACTAGAGCGTAGCCACTTGTCCCGTCTAATCACTATTGAGCGATAGCGTGTATTGCTGTGTTCAGTTGGGTTGTGGTTCACGACCTTTTACTCCCTCGTACACGTAGTTTTTCCGCATGTGCTATGTTTACTTTTCCATGTGTTTCTGGAGAAATTAGTGCGGTAAGCTTTACTTCCGAATTTGGTGAGAGGTATCATCTGAAATTGTTTTGTGTAGCAAGCGCTTCAATCCTTCTCTTCCTGGGCATTCTCAAAGTTATTACACATCATGTTTTGATAGGAATGCGGTGAACAACGCGTAGTTGGTGCCTTTCATGACAGATCACAGCGCAACGTCAGCACGTAGTGCAGCATCACCTTGAGCAACGCCGTTTAGTGGTGCGGCACTTCGTGTAAGTGGTGCAATAACACCTGCTTTTCCCCTCACTTTATGTTCATTGGTACTCTCTTACTCTTTGAGCTTGTAGTATAGAGATAGGCTGCTCTAAGTGCCACCCAGTAGACTTTCTTTTCGGAGTTTCTTCAGATTTTTCTGAGTGTACATCTATTCAACCTGATAAATTTGCCTAAGCTCGAATCCTAGCTAAACTTCAGAGAGCTTTGCGAACAAGAATTTGCGAAGTTGTCTATCTTCCGTTTTCCGTTTTACGCCCATTTCTCCCTATATTATTTTGCTTCTGCCCATTCCTTCTCGCGTTGCTGTCAAATCTTAGAAATGCTCACACTTCTCTGACATTCGCTCACCGGCATGCAGACGTTTTTGAAAATCCATGACAAAGTAATGAATGGTTAACTTTTTTCAAAAGTGTAAAAGCTTCGTTGAAATGGAATGTCTAAGATGTTTTCAAAAAATGAGGCTCTGAGATCTGAGAGATGCCTTTTTTATTTTCACATTTTCTTTTCGGGCTTCCTACTTATTGCGCACACGTTTCGCTTGTTTTTGGTGAAGTCTTCCTATCAGCCCCCTTGATTTTTGCAAATATGTACCTGTGTCTACACCAATGTGTCTACACACTTTTCCAATCTAGACACCTGCTATAGCAGTGCTATGCAACATGTCGTATGCGTCACGTAGCAAGATAACTGCGTTTGCGACCTACGCTTATCATCTCAAGTTCCGCTTGATTTGCGCATTGTTCTGCGTTGTCGTCGAATTATAGTTTAGTCTTTTTCACTCGCGTGATGTTTTCAGGAAGTTTAGTTGAAAACCCCCTCTATCGTTTGTACCCAGAACCACGTGAAGGTATAGTTCAAACTTCACCAAGGTGTTGATTACATATCGGGCGCTATTTAGGTCATTAATTTGTGCTGAACCATGACAATCCATGAATATGTCAGCAAAAGATTTTTTAATCTTTAGTTGCGCTGGAAAAGCCTGTAGTTTGAACACTGCATAGTAGCTACGCAGTAGTTAAGTTGTTCGTCACGTCACTCAAAAGCGTGACTCTTATCAGTAGATAAGACGGAGCCCCAGCCATTCTTGTTGCATCTCTTAGCTTATTGCACGTTACCAAGAGAGGTGCCATCTATATTTTCTTATTTATTTGTTTTTTTCATAGCAACAGGGAGCAATTGCTTAAAATAGTACGCAATAACCTTAGCTCTAGAAATATAAGCCAAGCTGAGGTAGGCGAAAAGGAAAGCTTGGATATCAAAATTGTATCCGCGGTCAACCGTGAGACCTAGTGTTTGCCTGTAAGAGGTTTCAGCTCCGGAAGTTTTTGAATTATCCCATCGAATAGTTGGTTTAACTCCTAGAACTCGAGAAAGGCACTTATTGTAACCACTCGTTCCTACTACAAATTGTTCGAAAATCTTTATCATGAAAGTGGCTGCTTTGTACACTAAACACTAATTATAGCATACAATATCGAAGCCTGGAAGTCAGTTCATCCATGACTCGCGTTGAGCAGTTTATGAGTGTTTCTGAAACAGGCTTCCATTACTTGCTGATTTTTTTGATATCGCATTGGTCAATGTCAGATTCAGTAGGAAACTATTCGATTTTCATAGAGCAGTGGCAAAGTTTAGGAAAAATTTGTTCAGTCACATTGACTGGGCTGGTTGCTCTCATGGAGCACGATCTCGGATGTGATCACTGGTAACGTAGCTCCGACTTCTTCCATGTTTGCTTCCCAGGTTTAGAGAAGGATGCAGTGGTGCAGTATACTGATCTTCATGTGGTCGCATATGACCATACCTCTCGTATTACTTACTTGTTAATCGTAACCTTTTCCTCATCATACCCTGTGCCATCCATAAATTCTTTTTTTTTCTTGAACAGTGTTTTGTTATTCATAGCCTTAAAAGATTTCTCTAGCGATATTGGCCTCTGAAATTTTAAATTTTCTTCGATCTAGATTTCTACATACATCAGTCTACAAGATTTGGAATCAATGTTCCTAAGACCTTCATATCGGCATTCGCTTTTCTTCATTTCTTCACCGTTTACCAGTTCTTTTGATGATTCTCGATTTGTAGATTTTCCTTCGTGTGATCCTGTTAATATTAGGTTGGTGCGAAATTAATTGCCGTTTTGGGGTATGCACAAATAAACTTTTTTCTTCTGCGGAATTTGAGCAGTTTCAAGCCAACTTGTGTGATCTTCTGAAAGGGCTTTTCCTCCTCTTTCAAAAGCCTCCTGGACATTCTGTCCAGTTCTTTTCAGTTCCTTTTTGTAGAGCCACGAACAAATGACAAGCCGACGCGATTCTTGGGTGCTCGCAGTTAATGACTTCAAACTCGATCACTCTGAAACGAACGTGACCGATAATTCAGTATTTGTTTTAACATGGGATCTCTTTCCCAACGCACAGTGAGTTAGGGGTTTGCATAATTTTCTCCCTACGATTTTAAACTCAAATGTAACCATGGTCGTGGTCTCGGGATGTTGTTGCACGACCAGGCGTTGAGGACAGCTGTGGAACCTAATCCGGATCTTTCCATCCGGGCGACGAGAGCAGGGATGGATGCTCACTATACTACAGTCTCAATACATCTGACTTCAATCAACATTGTAAGAAAGGTGCGGACGTGAACACCGCACGACCTGGCTGATGACCAGCGTCTGACCCGGTTTGACATCCTTCTAACTCAATTTTTCGTCCCAAAACTACCCATTTCTAGACCATGTAATAACAGTAAATGAAGCCCGGCTTCTGTACAATAACATGAAATGCGGACGGTTATGGGTAGAGACAATTCCCCACTTCTAAGTTCTCCTAAACCAGATCTTCTCTCTAGGATGGTTGTGTCAGGAGTTTCGTGGTGCTGTAAGAGTGTGATTTAATGCAGCCTCCTCAAACCTAGTCAAGCGTTGACAGCAAAGTACTAGTATTGTAATTTCGAGCTGACATCTGAAAATCTGCTGTAGATGTGGTTAGCAGTGGTGAACAAAAGCTAGTTTTCCCCTGCTGCGTGGCAGCGCTAAGCCTCCCACTTAAAAATTAGCCCGGCAAAAATTGGCACAATGAGGCATCGAGGTTCTCATTCAATCCTCCCATTCCTCTAACCTTTCTCTTAATGGATATCACTTTTGCCGAGATCCAGATGCAAACCTGCGATAGCAGCAGACTGCTGATCTAGAGCATGCCGAAATCGTCTCCTAAAAGTTCTTAGATTTTTGAGATCTCAGTTTCCATTGTAGAGGCATGCCGGTCTTAATAGATTGTTAAAGAAGATTTTGCGAATCAAATGTGTATTGATTTGATGAAGAACATTGTGTTTGAATCGAATTATAACACTTTGAACTGGTGTGTTCATTTCGGCAATTAATTTCGCACCAACCTAATAGTTCAGATGCCATTAAATAGACTGCTCAGCGAAAATGACCATCCCGACATGGCGGAGGAGCGCAGAAAAGCCACATTCGACACAGACGAAATGGCTGCCATAATATGGGGTTCAAAGAAGGTACGTACGACTTCCTGATGACTTGGAAAAATTAGTTGATGTTCTTCTTACGGAAACGCCTTTGCGACTATTCTTGAGCTACTCTTTGAGGAGACATTTTTAAAAAGTAGGCGACGTCTTGTTGAAGATGTAGAGAGATTTATTGAATTAAGCGTATGCTGCGACGACGTGAGATCACCCAGAAAGTCGAGGAGCATCCCGAATTGCACGATCCTTGCAGTTTAGCGTTTCTTACTAGAGCAGAGGGAGTGGATAATGCGGCTAGAAAGGTACGTGCATACCTATTATTATTTCAATTTTGTTTTGGTTTTTTTGCACTGGTTATATTTATTGTTGTTTATTCCTATTTATTATGTATTTTCTATTGAATATTATTGTTTCATGTAAGTGCATAAATGCATATTAAGCATTAATTATTATATAAATACTGGAACCATCCTAGAACTTCCGGATATAATCGTAGCTTTGCAAGAATGTAGTGGGAATTTATGGTGTTTCAGGCAACGACAATGATTCGAATGTTGGACCAGCTTGGTATTGATCCTTCGCAATTTGAGGATGTCTTTCACTTAACCAAGTTCGTGAGGAGTTTTCGAAGACTAATCTTTTGTCCATAACTTCCCTTTCATTGCTTCCTTCTGTCTCTAATTCTGTGCTTCTGGTCCCTCCAATAGTTACCGCGCCTAGCTTCTACTGTGTGGTGCATAATCGAAAATTGAAGTTTTTTTTCAAATCCCAGTGGAAGTAATCCTCTCTCTTCACATTTGACATGGCTCGTCGTCTCAGAAAGCTGGAAAAGTACGGAAATTGGGTAGATGGGTCCCTCACGAACTACCAGGGAACAACAAAGCGGCGAGACGAACAAGCTTTCTTCCTGGGAAATATCTTCAGTAGAATCTCTCTCTCCCACGTCTGTCCAAAGCTCCTGGTCCTCGAACTTTGACGTTCTACCTCTTCCTTCTTCATCTGTTAAGCTGCGTCGCTCTATTCGAACTTCTTAAACCATCTTTCAACTTCAAAAAATCCAAAAAGTTCAAAACTAAAAAAATGGCTCCACTCATCCACTCAGCTCAACAAACTGTTCCGGATTCCGTCCCAAAAAACGCCTTAAAAACTGGTTCAAAGAATTTTATGCATACCTCTGGATTCAGCGCATCGAGGAGATTCGGAGTCCGCTAAAACCTCAAGCACGAAAATGAGATGGTACCCTGCCTTTAAGTCCCACAGTGCTAAAATTTTTCACCTGCGTGTCTGAGGTTCCGATCTGATCTTTTAGTCGTTTATTCCTATTTTCTTCTCCGTCTTTCACTGCAAGACATGTCTTTCTCTTCACTTCTGTGTCGTGGTCCCTCTCTTCCACACTTCGTTTCCCAAACTATGCTATTTTGACCCTTTGCATGACCAAAATGTAAAGTAAAGACTCTGCTATGTATAGTTTTGCCGTACCTTTCTTCATGCGCTTTTCTCAAAGCTAAACTACATGAATAACATCATCTTCTCTTCCTCTACTCTACAAGTCTACCAGAACGGCTCTCACGCCTTCATACAATTTAATTGCTAAGGTTTACCACTCCTTTAGAGCTCTTCAGAAAATTGTTTTTTTTTCTATTCTGGATTTTCCTCATGGCATGATATTTCAGCGAGGTGATCGGAATAGCAGGTCATCCGTTAGCCCTTCATGCAGTCATGTTCATTCCGACGCTAGAAGCGCAGTGCTCAGACGAGCAGCTGCATTGGATTGAGCTCGCTTACAACCGACGAATTATCGGCACCTATGCGCAGACCGAGATGGGACATGGTTAGTGGAAAATATGAATTTCAGTCCGAAAACTGTATTTTTTCGCGAAATTTTCAGGTACAAATCTCAAAAAACTGGAAACCACTGCGACTTATGACGCAAAGACTCAGGAGTTCGTTCTTCACAGTCCGACCAGGACATCCATGAAGTGGTAAGGATATCTGAAGGCTCAAACCTATTTTTTTTCTCGGCTAAATGTCGAAATATTATTTTGTGGCTCTTTTAAGGTGGCCCGGAAATCTCGGCAAAAGCTCGAATCACGCCGTTGTGGTGGCGAATCTGGTAATAGACGGGAAGAATTATGGTCCTCACAATTTTATTGTTCAACTTCGAGACCTTGAAACTCACCAGCCAATGAAAGGTGAGCTTATTTAGTCGATAGTTTAGTGAGGTGCAGCTTCTCATTTTTTGTGCGTGCATTTGTTTGAAAATGTCTTTTTCTAAAGGGATAACAGTCGGTGATATCGGCTCAAAAATGGCATACAACGACACTGACAACGGCTTCTTGTCCTTCGACCATTATCGCATTCCCAGGATGAACATGCTCATGAAACACGCAAGAGTCGGTTAATTTCTATTCTCTCATTTTAGTGGAATGACATTAATTCTTTCTATTTTAGGTCGCTCCGGATGGCAGCTACACACGTCCACCCCACGCTAAAGTCGGCTACTCGGCCATGGTTTACGTTCGGACCCATATGATTACTCATCAGGCGATGTTTTCCTCTTACGCGCTCACCACTGCTATACGCTATTCGGCCATAAGACGTCAGGGAGAGATCAAGCCAGGGTTAGTCGAAAGTTCGTCATTGTCCAAGCGTTTTCCCCTGAAATCTTGTTTTTCCAGATGTGGAGAGGTGAAAATCCTTGAATACCAGACTCAACAACATCGCTTGCTTCCTCAGTTGGCTCGTGCCTACGCGTTTCTTTTCACAGGAAGAGCGGTGAAAAATGTTCATGCAAGGGTGGACAAGGATGTCGCGAAGGGGAAGGTGCATCAATGCTTTTTTTTCAAACCATAGCCTCTATTTCTTCTCTGATTGGTTGGAACGTTTTAAAGCGGAAGCGCGATGCAGCCGTGCTCTACGAGCGGTTGTTCCATGTCACTGACCAATCGCCGTGCTCGAACACTCACTGCGGAGCGGAGGATTGACCCACTCGTAGAACATCATATTGTATATCCTTCCCATTCAACATAGCACACAAAAATGACATGGGTTAAATAATTTCATTCCATTTCCTTCTCAAATATTGAATTCGTCTAGAGTTTACGGGAGATCATTATTTTCTCTTTGCTTCTCTGTTAGTTTTTACGACATTTTTTAAGTGTTCACTTTAAGGTCGACGAAATGGCCGAGCTTCACTACATCCTTTCCGGCTTGAAAGCTGTTGTGACTCATCAGGCTGGAGAAGCCATCGAACAGGCACGGATGAGCTGCGGAGGTCACGGGTACTCAAAGGCGAGCAATATTTTCGAACTTTATGGTCAGTTTCGAGATGGGCTGTTTGAGTCTATTATAGGAACAGTTCCATATTTAGAGAATTTTCAGGTGTGGCAATTGGAGGTTGTACATATGAGGGTGAGAATATGGTTATGCTCCAGCAGTTGGCAAGGTTCGTTACTTTCTATAACTGGATTCAAAAATGTCTTTCAATTGCTTCGGAGTATAAGCGTTATTTCCAGGTATCTGATGAGAGCAGCAAATGCAGCTCAGTCTGGACGAGGGCTTTCTCCACTGGTGAATTATTTGGTGAAACCACACGAAAAGCACTCACTCATCGACAGAGAACCTAATAATGGTAATTCTACAGGAAATAAATACTATTTTCAACCTGAATTGAACTTACCTGGTCGGTGCAGACTATTCTGCACACCTCCTGGCTTTCGAATGGGCCGCAAGACGACAGATTATGAAGGCGTACGAGCGACTGCTGTCACTGACGAGTGGGGGACTCTCAGGCGAAGAAGCTTGGAATGGAAATGCTGTTGAGTTGAACAGGGTCAGTACACCGTATTTAGTTACAATTATATTCTCTAAATTAAATTAATGAGACGATTAAAAATTGGGGTAACCGCATTTAAATCCTGTGAGAATCCTGAGGAATTCCTAAATGGCGACAGGGAAAGTTCTGCGGTTTGGATTTTTTACAAAAATTTTCCGTTCCATCTACAATGCCGGCTAATCACTCTTGCATCACATAAAAGTGCCGTACTGGCCTGCCGCACCGCATCAAATACGTGATGCGGCAAAGCAGCTGGGTGTTATCCTTGTCGGGCTTTGTCGACATTGATACTTTGCATATATTTTGACCCAAACAAAGACATGAAGAAAACGGTGAAAACACCGCCCGACAACAACAGCACCCAGCCGGTTTGCCGCGCCGCGTGGCTGGTGCGGTGCGGCAGACCAGACGGGTGGTATTCTGCGGTGGAAGAGCGATTGACCGGCTCTTTATTCAGAAATTCGAATAGCGCACATTCTCTTTGTTATTCTTATCATGTGATCGTTGTGTATTATATTATACACATCACTACTTTACTATTATGTAACATTATTATATTATATATACTACATATCATACTGATTATTTTGCTCTTATTTTGTTCCACTTCTTTTCATTTCAAGGCGGCCCGCTTGCATACGCGTCTCTATATCGCCCAAACGTTCTACGATAGTGTTCATACTGTGGTTGACGCTGGTTGTCGCTCGGTCTTGGAAGATTTACTCCATCTGCACCTGAACTACGAGCTGATAGATATGGCATACTATCTGCTTGAGGTGATTTTCCATATCTCTCCGTGGTTTCTGTCTTGATAATCAATGTTTTGCTCTTAGGATGGATACCTGTCGTCTCAACAATTGGACTACATGAAAGAAGATATGTATCGATTGCTAGCGAAGATACGTCCGAATGCTGTATCGCTTGTAGATTCTTGGGACTATTCGGATCGGGAGCTTCGATCGGTAGGGAGTAGACAGTGGCTGCATTATTGGATTCCTTGATGTTCACGTACAATGTTTAGGTTCTGGGTCGAAAAGATGGTCATGTTTATGAGCACTTGTACAAATGGGCGCAAGACAGCGAGCTGAACAGGACTCAGGTTTGTATTGCACAGTGATTACCATGTCTTAAAATTAAACTGTAGATGTACTCCAATCGATCTGAACGGTTTGACTTTACAGGTTCTGCCATCATTCGAGAAATATCTCAAGCCAATGATGAAAGAAGCACGAGGGTCAAGCAAGTTGTAAAATTAGTCTAACATATTTATACCTTACTGTCAGCATTCTCTACTAGCTTCCAAAGTGGTCCCTAACTAATAGTTTCCATTTGAATATCTTGTATCTACTCACGGCGAGGTGTAAAATTTGGTGCCAAAGCAGTACTCACCTCATGAACTGTGATATTTCTTCTTATTGCTCATTTCTGCCTAAACTGAAGAATACCTCTTGCCGAAGTTGGGTAAAAAAAAACATATACCTCTCCATTTACCTCCACATTATCGGAGTCTTCCATTAGATTAGATGATTGCTAATAAAAGATTTCAAGATGTGTCAGCAGACAGGTACATACAGATCTACGTGCATTGAGCGCCGGTAAAGGCGACACCTCTGCGGACTTGAGTGCGGACCGCTGCGTTTCCGCTCCGCGCGCTGCTCTGGCAATCTTGTGTTTATATTTATTAATCATGAGCGATATCTTGGGTTTGTTTTCGCCACAAGAGCATCAAATTTGATGGAAAATAGGTACTGCTATGATTAGCTATTATAGTACCACATGATAGAGATTACAGTGCGCAGCGCAGTCGAGCTGCTGTGCGTTTCAGAGTTCGCAAATTCATCAGCTCCATAGTCGCTCAATTTAAAACGTGGTATTCTGATAGTCTGCGCATCCGCATATCTCAACAACACCACTTTTTCCTGTTGCTTCCTATTCTAGCCTGTTCAAACTGGTGCTGAGACGCATACGAGCTCGACTAGCAGAGTCCCATATAAATATAGTTCGTTTCACAGGGAAGGATAGCTGGATATTCGATGAAAAAAAGGGGTGTGGGTCATAATGAGGCAAAAGTGGGTGGGCAATGTGTCTGTGATTGGTTCGACCAAACCATCGCCCCACCCCTCACGACCGACTCGCACTAATTCGCGCGATTTCACCATAAAGTCCTTACGCGCAATCGGCGGAAAATTTTCGAGCGCGCCCAGCATGCGGCGCGTGCGCGGCGCGGCCCTCTTCTGGGTTCGATATTGATGGGACGGCCTGGCATGCCTCATTTTTTGCACGTATTATTTTGCTTTGATTTTCAATGTCTTTCATTTGTTTTTGGTCCCGTAGAAAGCTGCTTGTCCCAGGTAGCCTTTTCGTTGTAGGAAAGAGGACCCTGGGACGTGGCGGCTGATAACGGGGCCTTTTGTTGAAAAAAAATGCGACGAAAACAGAAAAAAACGATGACCATGCGAACTGAGAGGGAAGTCAACGATTTCGAACAAAATAAAGGGCCCCGTTATCAGCCGCAACGTCCCAGGGTCCTCTTTCCTACAAAGAAGAGGCTACCTGGGACAAGTAGCTTTCTACGGGACCAAAAACAATTGAAAAACATTGAAAATCAAAGCAAAATGATACGTGCAAAAAATGAGGCATGCCGGGCCGTCCGATCAATATCGGTCAGCCATATACCTCAACAGTCCAAAGTACTCTAACTTATAGAGAAAATCGAGGAAAAGCGCTTACCTGAGGCAATACCCGACGAAGGGAGCCCTCGACCAGCTGATCGAGGACGTCGGACCGCTGCTACCAGGGCCGCGCACGCGCACGCGCCGCAGGCTCGGGGCGTTCGAAAACTTTCTATCGATTGCGCAGAAGGACTGTAGAAGTCTGGAAGTCCGGCGTCAGCCGGACGGACAGACTGGTATTCTACTATCGAAACTTTTGAAATAGACTGTTGCATGTTTGAAATCTGTGTAGACCTTTAAGAGCTATGTTCCCGAAACACAACGACGTTGGTACATATTTTAAGAATACATCATTTAATTTTTATTGGTACAAAGGGCTAGTTCCCTATTACAAACACTTCATATGCTTCAAATATAAGTAGTCCAAAGGCGAGTAAGATCTCCGCTATGCACGTTACTGCCCATAGAAACTTGATAAGGCCATCGTAAAGTGTGACGCTTGTGTATATAAGAACGCTTAAGACAGTTGGCGTGAACAGTGCTGGAACAAAGAAGGTGAATACGTATACGGTAGAAGGTTACTCTTCACGTAATTTTTCCTGCTTACCTATTGAATATTGTACTTTCACAGTATTTTCTGGTTCACGAATGAGTTGACGCAAATCGAAGCGGCCATCGATATTGTAGTACCTGCAAAAGGCCCTGTTCAAATTCATTAGGAGTGCTCAGCACCGATTTGCTTCGAATACACCTCTCGTAGATCGTAGTATTTTCCAGAAGAAAATTTACATCGAAAATAGGCATCCGTAATTTAGTTAACAAAACACTCACCATCTCCTAAAAATATGCACGGTGTACATAGCACATAATATGTTGTAGTATATAAATGAGATCATGTCAATGCTTCCAGATTCGCAGTAAATCATAAGGATCTAAAAATCAGAATTTCCAACAGGAGGAACAGTTACAGGAAACTCCAAACGGGTTGTCAACTGCTAGCAGAAGCAGACAAACAGAGGCCATATGCAAAGCCTCTGTGTCTCTGCCCAAGGTAGCCGCGCCGCGGTCCCGCCTCTTGCACGTGGCCGTTCGTAGTTCCCCGTAACTCCCGCTCTACAAGGCTAATTCTTTTCTGAGAAAACCCACTTGAAATACGCAGCAGCTGAATTGAAGAGCTCTTGTTGTTCCAACAATGTAGGGGAAGTTATAGTCGCTGTAGAAACTCTTCGATTTCTGAACAGAAAGGGGTTTTATCCAGGTGAAAAGCAGGATCGAGCCAGGATAGTAGCACCAACCCCCATCACCGTCAGGCAGCTTCGCTGTCTCAGGTGTGGATGGACCACTCAGTGTTGACTAATGAATAAGAATGAATATACTCTCTTGCTGAAATTATTGTTTTCTCAATAAAAAAAAACTTATCGCGTGAGATAAATGATTTACCGCATGGTATTTTGGACGCAAATAGCAGTGAGGTTCATTTACTCTATATATTTGGCAACGTGCAAGCGACAATGGTTGGTCTCCAGGGATATTCACCATCGTAGCAGCGGGCACTGAATCCTGGGTCCACAATGGGATAAGAAGCAGTCATGAGGTGTCTCCAGACTTCGCCCGCAGTCTTTAAAAGGACAAGGCTGCTGTCATGCTCCACGTGAAGTATAGCGCTGTGTGCCGCCTCCCCTACGACATCGATTCCGTATCGATTTTGGGCGGAGCATCGCTCGCGCAGTTACTGCGCTAGCCAACGGCAATCGATACCTATCAAAATAGCTGTCGTATGAACGATGACGCTGCAGTATGATATACTACACGTCGTGTATGGCAACAGCGATGCGACGTGACTATCAATATGCATAGTTTCTTCTGTCACCCTAGCAGCCATCTTTGTTCCATTTTTACTCATTTTGAACTGATGAAGTCTGGAAGCACCTCCATACTCGAGTTAAAGACAGTGTCTCACCTCGTGAAGGGCAACGAGATATCAACGGAATTTGGTCCTACTCGATGCGCTGATTCCAAAGATGTGCTTGAAGCCCGAAAAAACTGTCAAAAACCCTATTTTGAAGGCCAGATTCCATATTGGAGTGGAGTTTCCCTGCAAGGAAGCTAGCAAAAGCGAAGCTGGGAAGTGGAGATTGCCCATCAAAATGAACTTCTCAGCAGTAGCTATTATCGAATAGACAAACATTGCCGTGTTGAAAACATGCCGCACACCCCGCAAGCAGAAGCTACGGAATGAACCCTCTCGTCCACTCGCCGAGAATTTCGAAATTCTCGGCCAAAGAAACCCGTAACTTATGGGGTTTTCGAGGTTTTCGTGTAACTTAAAGTACATCTTTGTGCTCACTGGCTCGCACCTGTTCAACTGACGAACTTGGTCCCTGAGGTGAGACACGCCTTTAAGTACCTCCCTACTAAAAATCTTGCTATCCGTGTCGCAGCTATACTCCACTAGTGTCAGGTTAGGGTAGTTGAACATGAGCCTATTCGTAACTGCCATGGTCACCCCCCCCCCCCCCATTTTGTCCAAATGAGAAGAATTTTCCTCACCATGAGTATGTAGCTCTCATTTTCAGGGCTCATATAATTTTCCTTTAATTGTGAACCAGTCCAGAACTGTGCAGCTTTGCTGCCTCATACTACAAGTGAGTCTTATCCACAAGGAATCTATTGGCTAAAGGTGCAGGAATGGGTAGAAATCCATTTAAGGTCATTTTGATTTACGTCAATGTCGACTACATGGGCATGTTGGCGTTCATTTTCACTATGGCATTATGTCTTTACAACCTGTATATTACTGGGAGGAGAATGTAAGTTTTTCTCGCCATCAAAAGAAGCGATTTCTTAGCGCAGCAAGTTCTGAAATATGAAAGCCTTTTGATTAGGTACAACAACATCGACGGACGTTTTGACCTGCGTCAGATGGTAAGAGAAAGCGACACACAGCTAAGACTTCTATACGCTTCTGGTCAGTCGAACTACACAGTTCTACTGGAAATACAAGTTAAAGAAAATTACAGTAATTACGCCAATCAAAGTATTACCAGCCTTCTGCAGAAGTCTTCACACCGTCAGTTCTCGGTATTCTCGTCTTCATGATCGTACGTCTCCCAGGCGGAGCAGGAAGATTCGTGTGGACAATGTCGTGTTGTGGACAAATAGGCGGTGCACTAGTTCTCCTTGCAGTAGAGTTTTACGAAGTTTTCATCAAGGGCTACTAGCATTCCACTAATAAATGTTATTCTCACCATGGTAAGCATAAACATGCCAACCGCGATCCAGCGGGCACTTCCTCATATGGTAGACGCAGACGCGTCAACCGCACGGATCTAGTATAAAAAGCCCCCAAAACGAAATTGTGAAATTCAGTAAACAGTGTTATCTTTTGTTCGCATCCCCAAAACCAGATAGTAGGAAAGTTCATTCACAGAATCATTAGTATTGCATAACCGAAAATAAAAACCAAAAAAAAGGTAAAGCAAAAACATCGATGGAACTTGGAAGGAGTGATGGCGTGAACAAAAGAACAACGTCGAATAAAACCATGTCCGTAAAGGGATAAAATTGAGTGCAAAAAGTTCCTAACAATCTTGTTAGATATAGGAAACAAAAAGAGGCATTAAAGGCGATATTGAAAGAATCATCAAATAAGTAAGCATCTACATAGTAAGGAATGAAATACGCATGAAGAATTACCCGAAAGAAAAACGTAGACCACCTTGAAAAATACCAATCAGGTTAACACCAACTGGAAAAAAATCACCTAAATGTAAAATGAGGTAAGAGATCTGCATTCAGAAGTGAAAATTCGTGCAAGTTAAAGAAACAGGATAAAACAACAACAAGTGTAAATATGAAACTCTGACCGTATAGCTTAGATATGCGTGTGTATCATCAGCAAACCGCATAATTACGCACAAATCTTCTGAATACAGAGATCAAGAATAGCCACTGGTCCTCCCATAGAAAATATCAGCGAAAGCCGCTGCAATAATGGGACTTTCATCACGCGCAAAAACAACTTGGCGTATGTATCCTCTTGAAGAAGAAAAGGTTCGAAGAATTAAAATTTCAAAGGAATTCTGGCGCTCCCCTCAGACTAATCAGCAATTTTATGTCGTTACTTTCGCTAAGATATGGATAAGTAGCAAAATTTCCAGCAACCATGAAATTCCTCGTCCCTTCTATGTAGAATCGTTATGTCCGAGCATAGAATTCTAGAGTGAAAGACTGCCCCTAATATGTTCTCAAATCATCCATTTTTAAAGCAATCACTAACTAAGACTGCAAATAAACTTGCACTCACACTGAAAAAAATGGTAAGCTAATGCCTAGAAACTGACCGAGTCTTTCCTCTGAAATATCCTCGTCTTCAAGTGACAATGCTTGAGATGAAATGGGTGGAAGTAATGGTTCTGCTGTAGCGTCAGGCTCACAAGCCAAGGAAGTGGAACACTTGCTGGTAGATTTCTCAGCCGAGAAAAAAGAGATACAGGCCCTTCCCTCCAGTGAATCCTCTGGCATTTCTCCAAATACAGGAACTTCCTCTTCTTTGGGTTGCTCTTCTGACTCACTGCATACTTTCTTGTTCTCTTCTATGGCTCCTCGTATGTCACTAAATAAATCTGCATCTGCATTATGCGTTCTCTTATTCAATATGTGCCCCACATGCATAAGTATTAAAAATCGTTTCTTTGACAATTGTTCCTTTTCAACACCTCTAACCTCGGATGTTAGGAGGAAACCAACACACCTACTTCTTCAACTTGATACAACGATGGTCATGAAAGAGATATTCTTCTTGTATTTTGATGATACCACGTCCATATGCAGTTCCTTCATGCATTACCAAAACTGGCATCTTGTAACCGCTGGCCATAAAAACGTGTAGATTCCGAAGCACGACTATCGCACCGCTCTGAATAATATGTATACTGAGCTTCAACGGCGGTGGCCTTTCCACGGTCTCGAGGACGCCGCGCAACCGCACCGCGCGCGCCGGAATTGATGGCGTCTGCCGCTGGAATGCCGTTTCTAGGCGCTTTTCTTCCCAATTTGATGATCTTTTCCTATGTGGGTAGAAAAAAGTTTCTAGAAATAGCACAACAGCAACAAACGACATCGATTCAAGCGCGCGCAGCGCGGTTTCGTTGTGTCCTTGCTCACTGTTTGAAATCATATGAAATCATGATAAGCCTGTTATGTAGATACAACGACGTGAAGGGACGGTACGCGTCGCGGAAATGGGACAGGTTCGTCCTAATCCTTCTACCTTTTCGAGAGGGACCAAAGGTTCAGGAAATTTCAGTGGTCTAGGACCGTACACCATAAGCAACTTTGCACGCTGCTTGTCACATTCTTCCTCACCTGCCTCTGCGAATATCCCACATTTTCTTGCTCTCCTTTTTCTATAATGTCTCTCCAATTACCTTCACTAGTGGAAAATACATACATGGTATCATACCTTTAACGATGCTGCTTGGTGTATCCATTCTCCAAACAAAAGAACATCAAAGAAATAACTTCCAGGGATGTCGCTAAATTGATCTGCGGGAGGTACTACAAACTCTTCTTCTAATGAACTTATAATCGTGCAAATTTGCTTGCCTCGCCTAGAAATTATAGTGAACAGCGGGCAATGAACAGCAACGAGACGTAGCACAGAATTGCTTACGTTTTCTTGTTGTTGACTTTGTGTCCATCCCAAACACGGAGCAAATGGGTCCGTTTGGAATTTGGCCGCTGTGTCCAGTTCTAACGGAGACAACCTCAACGATAACTACAATACTGATAAAGAACAAGAAGAAAGGAAAAACTAGCTGTACCTGTACCAGCCAATCAAAGTACTTCAGGTAAAATTGTTCCAGACATGATGAGTTGAATATACAGGATTGAAGGACTCCATTTCGTTCCATCAAAAGAGATCAGAGCTGATCATCAGGTGCAGGCGAATTCTGGAAGTGCAAAAAATCGATAAGCATTTGAATGATGGTTGGCGGGAACATGCGTGTCACGGCCAGACAGCTGGCCTCGCGCAAAAAAGTGAGCGGGCAGCCGATTTGGCAGTGTTCCTACTCCTTATTTGTCCTCATTTGTGGATGGCTATTATTCATGTGACCGAAGAAAAACTGAGTAATTTTTTTTGCTTTAGTTAAGAATTTAGGAAACAATCTAACCACTCAGATATTCGAGAATGAGAAAGCCGTAAAGCTGTTCTTGGCTCTCACACAGCACTGTATTGAACTCGAACGTTGGAGCATTCGAATTTTCCATCTGTTCGAAATATTCGATATTCGGAACTAAAAATACTCGATTTCGAATAGGTGGGAAAATTGGAATGTTCCAACATTGGAGACCAATACTTCGGTATATGAAAGAGAAGAAGAGTTTAAGGCTTCCTATTCTCGAATATCTGGATGTTTGAATTGTCTTCTGAATCGTCAATCGAAGTAACGAAATTATTCGGGTTTTTATTCAGTAACATGCATATCCTGCATACACATAAAACCCAAATATAACTTTGATAGAATCCGTCCAAAAAAGCCTTTAGTTTGATAGAGGTTATGGGGAAGAAGAAAAACACAGCGCCAATGGTCAATGCGCGGGGCGCGCGCCACATCACGTGCCAAAGTGACACTCTGACTGTCTGCGCATCCGCATATGCATGTCGTAACCTGCTAAACCAGGTGGTGGAGCGCTGCAAGCAGCCATTGTGAGATTTCTCTCTCTTTTTTTGGTCCTAACGTTCTTATTTGCTTTTTAAATTGCTTTTCAGGTTGCAGAGAGGTCCCAGCCGGGAGCTTCCCACAGCTGTCACCAATTTTGCTGGTCGTCACAGCCAAGGCTTGCAAAACGGAATGCGTTGGATGTAGTCTATGTTCGGTTGAGTATCAGAATGTAAGCGATTCTTTTAGTGGCATTCTCACCTTATAGTTATAGTCTATTTCACTGGGGAAAATACAATAATTGGAAGGGATCTGAAGAATTCAAATGTTCAAAAAAGAGGGTGACATGGGTGCCTGCTTATTATTCATGAAGGACTGTATTGCATCTTTTTTTCAAACATCCGAACTATTGAATGATTGGAATAAGACAAGGGAGAAAGAGGATACCTATGCTGCGTTTTGAAACGAAATTTTCGAATTTCGAATGAATCGGTAGGCATCCAGTGCATTATTCGGTCCTAAGTATAGTGAGATGTAAGACAGGCATAGGCCAACTATCGTCGACTTTGAAACAAACTACAATTTTTAGAACTCTTTTGCTCTAAGAATGAAAGATAACTAAAATTTCGTCCACTATGATTCTTCATCGTCCCTTTCGGTGGACTCTCTCTCTCTCTCTCTCTCTCTCTCTGTGTGTGTGTGTGTGTACATATGTGAATATTTCTGTCATCAAATGAAATGATTAAAAAAATGAAATAATTAATAAAACTGCCATTATTACCAGAATCCAAGATCTCTTAGGAACTGTTATTCTTCGGTTGTCAGAAGTTCGACCAGTTGTTGAAAATTGTCGTAGGTCAAGAAGTAATGATAGCCAGACGGCCTTGATGGTTCTCTAGTTACTTATGTAAAAATTTTATTGAGGTAATTTTTTGGCAGGGGATTTGAGAGTGCGGAGACCTCATTGATCGATTTCAAGGGGCATCCTGAGTATTTTTCCCGTTTTTCAGTATCAGTTAGTCTGCAAGTTCGATTTAGTTGTTTTGCGGGTGATCAGCAGTGGCTCTGCTTTGATATGGATGGTTCATCCTGAACGCTCGACATGCTTCTGGTGATACATATCTCGTCCTGCGGTTTACTGACAGTGGAGCATCATTTTGTCTTCAGAGCCGCTCACTACTGATGACGAGGTATGTTTCATGGAAATAAATTTTCTATGTGTGTATACGCCATGTTTCGAAAGGCAGTTTTGTTGCTCCATGGTCCATGTTTTTGTTTACACTAAATTTTGTGTAATTTAATGAATGGAAAGCGGCATGCCTCACTGAAATACAACGGTCGTTGTTGATCATCTAAGCGCAACTCAGCCAGAAAATATCCATGGCAAACGTCATCAGCTTGCGCAACTCGTTATCTCGTAATAAACAACCCTCTAACCGTAATAAACAACCACCGTTGAGTCAAGAAATATGTTTTCGCCCAAACGTAGTCCGTGTGTGTGGCTACCGCGTTGTCACAAGAAGTCTTCCGGGATCCTTTTTTTCAAATCGGAAAATCGCTAGTTACCAAGTGGTGAGCTCTCAATTGCTGAATTTAGGGCTCTGACCATGCATGTTGCTGTGAGTTTTCGTTTTTTTTTTTTTGAAATTCTATCTCTCGATTTTTCCAAATTATTCTGACAGGTTCATGTTTTGAACAACATTTTACCTTCCATGTTCGACTGTCCAGTAAATGCTCTCCTTTTCTTTTCTTAGAAACTTACCTAGCCGCTGAATCCTCTTTTGACCACCAATTTGTGAATTGAGGCGGTTCTTGCAAGCCCATTGTTGAGCTGAATAGGCACTTCCTGTGGCAGGCCTCGCGACTGATTCTTTCAGCTTCTGTTGGTTAAAGTCTGTCCCTTTCTGATTTTCACCGATTCCTCCATTAAAAGTATCACTTTCTATAGGTTAACGATCAAGCTGCTCGGTTGAATTCCATTCTTGAGCGTCTAATTATATGCGTGCCAAATAGCCACCTTTGCTGCTCATTCTCTCCCATCGGTGCTCAAGAGGCACGAGCGAGCACATTCTTCGTCTTTGTTTTCTCCGTTGAACAACTTTCAATGGCTGTTCACTGGTTGTCATTGTCTGTTTGCAGTACTTTTTCTAAAGGTCGTGTTGGTTCTTTTAATATGGCAGCAATAGTATCAAGAGAGTGAGAGGCTACGGTGGTCTTACAGAACATGGTATACCCAGTATGTTTTTCGCGTGTACCTGGTATGTATTTTGCGTGCACCCAGTATGTGTTTCGCGTTTTTTTTTTGCAATTAAAAAGCGGGAACATGTAACATTTTGAGAGGTGACATGTAATTGCTGTGGGTTATTACGGTTGCACCATGGTGCTGGCAACTGTCACGAACTATGGTTTTCTATAATTGATGATGATCGGATGGAATTTCACTTGTTTTTAACCCAGATACTAGTTGGAACATGTGTATGTGAGACAGCGACCAAATCTCGTTCCGGCCTAGCACATCAAGTAATGAGCCGCTCCCTCTGGCGAACCCTACTAACTGCTTGTTTTGCTGGCGATTTACTCCTCGCTGAGATGGCGAATCCCATTAGTTGTAGGTCTTTCGAGCAACCATTCGTGCTTCTTCCACATCCTGCCGGCTTGGTTGATTAGTCCATTTACTTACTTTCATTGGTAGAGGTAAATATCCAAGGTTTGCATTTTGCCCGTTTTTTGCTTATGAGATTCAGTTTCATTTAAATAATTTGTATATGCACTTTGCTGCTGAGCATTAATAATGTGCATAGCATATTTGTTTTCACTGTCCGGAAATGTCGCAGCTTTCAGCTGATTGCACATTTTACCGGTTCGCGTTTACATAAAATCGTGTTCGGATAATCTAAGGCGTCTCCGGGAATCTCCACGGTGTTTTGCATATGTCCACTTTTTTCCATCCATTTTTTTCAAGCGCTTAGGCTACTAATCGAACTTCATATTGGTAGCTGAATCTAGCCAATTTCTTCCCATTTATTCTTGCTGAAACCTCTTAATTTGTTTTTTTTTTCATCAGTTATTAATATTTATTCACAAGGTGCACCCGCCTTGCGACAACATTCACTGTTCTTGCGGATTCTCTTCAATTTGCGACCTGACTAGTCATGTGGATAAGCAAAAATAGGCCGTAGCTTTGGTGCTCATCTTTAATCGCTGAAAAATTTCTGACAAAATATGTTATTTGCATAAGTATTCATCCTCCTCATGCAGCTCCATCTGTGACGCATTCTGCACATGACGTCAGTACTCCATATCCTCGAAATAGCAGAGATGACTGTGTTATCCATAGCCCCCGGTCTAGTATATGTCGTCATATCTTATTATATAGTAGAGTGAATTACTTAGGATGGCTCTACAACTGAAGTTGAGGGGGTTTGACGTATTGGGTACGTTTGCGAAATTCTTTTGCTTTGATTCCTTCAAAATCAAAAAAAAATCATAGTGCTTGTACCGCTCTCGACGGTAAAGTTAATCATAAACGGATGTTCTAGTCTACTAACCACATTTGGAAGGATATTCCAACGTTAGAAGGAATTCATAAGGGCTAGTGGCAACGAGAGAAACGGAGACAGATCTGCAGACAAACTGCTCAGTTGTTTTTAATCTTTTCGTTTGCGCCAGCTGTCTTTTTCCCATGTGTTTATCTCCATCTGAGGCTTCTAATGCTCACACACTGGCATATATGTCTGCATTTTGCAGACCGACGAGTTATTAATATATAATGAGCATCCTCACTGTTAATCTCACTGCTTATTTGGTTTCTTATAAGCTCTTCTTTTGCGGATATTGACTGTTTCTTGCCTAGGCTTCTGTTTAAACGTACTTTATTTTTTGGACGGCAGAGGACATCGATTCTGGGTGTCATATTTGAAAGAACAAAGCTTTTATCAACATCCGGCCGTTATTGGTAGTGTAGAGCTCTGATCACAGCCCCCTTTTCAGTAAGCGCACATCAGGGTTTTTTTCATATCCAAGTTGAGCTCGAGGGCTAGAGAGAGCGGTTGAAAGCGTGGATGCTGGGAAAGTCTTGGATTGAATTGATTAGCTATAAATTGTTAACTTGAATTAATTAGTCTATGGTCAGGAAAATATTATGGAACGTAGGCTGGCTTTGCAGTGCTGAATGTTTTAGTCGAGGGTACACACTTATTCGTGTTAGTTTAGTGAGAGAAAGTAACTGTTTTCCAGGTTTGTGCTTATAACAATAGTAAAGAAACATGTGTGATTTATCCAGAACCTAACGATCTGTTCCGTTCGAAATGTTCTCCAGGCTTTGCAGGAATATCCAGTATTTTCCTGGAGTCCGTGACAAATACTGGTTTATAAATTTTGATGTGAGTAGATGAGCACTAGTCTGGGACCCACAAACTTTGCGATTACTTTTCGCTAGAATTTTGGATAGAATGATTTATTGAAAGGCGGATAGCGAACATACTGTACATCTATTTTGTGTGGTAGCTTTTCTTTGCTGTAAGGTTATAGTGGGGTAAAAAGTGTATCTCTCAGAATCTCAGGTATTTTAGAGAGGTGTGATTTAAAAAACTGACCGTGATTATCAACGTTATTTAACATAATACACGCATTTTCCTGTCGTAATTCACATTTTTCTCCAGTTCGCTGGTGTACGTTTTCCCTTGGTCATGCGACACCTGTGCTAAAATGTAAAGTGGTTTCTTTAAATTTCTGATCAGCAAGTCAAGCAAGCATCTGCGCAAAATCCGGGAAGATTTCTAGAGCATCTGCAGGATCTACAGTATCTATCGTACGATAAGGGTGGAATTTGCACCGTATCTATTCAAAATTCAGTGCGTCTTTCTGTTGTTAGAGAACATAGCGTATATAATCGCAGGTGCTAGTTTATTCGTTGCAAAATTGCCTCTCCACACCATGTGTTGTAAATCCTCCATGAGGTGAGCTTACATGCTCACTTGCATCCTTTATCCAATAGAAACATTGATTTGCGATTTCTGGAAGTTTCATATGTGGGATCTTCGATTTTCAGTAATCATTAGCCTCGATATCCTCGGTATGGAGCTTGATCTATTCATTTGGCATCGTCATGTTTGATGGAAAGGATAATATACCAAAATTACGAGTGTGAAGTATGTATGCTGCTTGAGCTTCAAATCTTTCGTGAACGCTTGGATTTCTGTTCTACAGGGAAAAGTATCGAAGTACAAAAGAAGAGTAAAAAAGGTTAACCTCTACCGTCCTTCATCTATGTATATGTGTTTGCTTTAGTGCGCGTAACACACATGTCTCTATGGGAGTTCGTGAGCCGCCGAGACCCAGATCTTCGGATAATCTTCGGAGAAGAATTTATAGGATGTATGGTTTAGAAAACTGAGTGTTCTCACAGGAATGAACCCACTTCTCATCAGGCATGCTTCTGCATCAGAACCTTAGATATTCTCTCAGCTAACTGCATTGGAATCATTTCCAGTCTATTTTTTTAATTCCTGCGTGACATGTGGAAATTTTGCAGTGTTTCCTGGTCAGTACTTGAAAAACAATATGATATTCCGATCACACCTGCTCGCTGCAATATTTCCAGAATTTGCACCCGAACCATTCATTTTAGCCCCATTGATCAATTTTCAAAGGAAATTGAAGCAATTGAATTCTCCTCTTTGACAAATGCCGGCCGCCCTACCGCTTAAAAGGTGGGCTCATCCACGTTTACTTGAAGCGACCATACATTTCATCTGGAAACCATGGCAGCAGTGTGGTTGCATCATCGTTCCGTCCAGAGCAGTGACACTGAGGAGCAAACTTTATTATCCTAATGTGAGTTTACCATAGCTCTTCTTTGGTCTTCTTAGAGAATTGGGAATGTTGCAGGGATCTAGCCGAGGTTTCATATTCTCGGGTTCTTAGCAATGTGCATAGTTAGTCTGTTTGCGCATTCGCTACATTCATGCGAAGGTCAGCGTTGTATGAACCACTTCAACGGGTGCTCTTTGAGAAGAGAACTCGGCCATACCGATTGCTGTTATAGCTTTTTTGTATTCGTTTTGGGACGTCGGGGCATCGGTAGCTCATAGTTCCTGTGGTGGTGCAAATATGAGGTGAAGAATTCTTGACTTCATTGGTTAATAGCAGCCTCGCTGCTATTTATGCTGTTTTGGCGAACAAAAGCAGCCTTTTGTAAAATTAGGCGTAGCGGGTGGTCCGGGTGTGAGAATGAATGGACTGTTCTTGGGTAACCGTAGAATTACTGCTAATTACATATTGGGGATAGGTGAGATCTTGCGCAAATTTTACACTTTTTTCAAACAATCACGACATTTTTATTCATGGATAGCAACTGGTTTGCCAATGCTTATAGCTGAGAAGTAGTAGAACATTCTACGAACATCACTTTTGGCTAGTTACAATCACGCTGCATTCTTAGTACAGGCAGGACTTTTTTTCAAGGAAGTGCAAATTACATAGTTAGCATTTTTATATGCTTGCTATCGTTTTGTAGTGGTGTCTGGATTCCAGAAAACTTCCTTGAGCAACTAGAATTAGAGGAAGTCGCATGCGATTTTAATATGTTGGAGTCGCTTCCTATGAAATACGTAGACGTGTAACAGATTTGTCTTGAATCCTATGGCTATTCTAGGGACTTGGGCTTTGTGTGTCTCGGTTTTGCTTGCCGCCTTGCTCAAGCCTTATCCATTTAGCTGTGTTGAGAGCGTGGTTTAGAGCCGATGACAGTTGAAAATGCCACAACAACAACATGCGAAAACAGCTTAGCCTTGTACGCAGTGACGTTTAATTGAGGCGTCTGCCCTGAGGCGGAGGCAGCTCGCGCTCGCGTCGGGCTAAACCCCGACATTGTGATTTTCGGGGCCTCATTTATTTTTGCTAAGCCATTCGGTGTACTGGGTGCCCACGTGTGGCCCGTTAGAAGCATAGTGCACTTCCACCATGTTGTTGTGAGCACAGTTTTACGAAAATATTTGGTAAGAATTTTCCGCGTACTTCTACAATGGATGTATGCTGTGGCAGAAAGTTTTCGCTCCAGATGAATTCCTCAATTTTCTCAATTTGAAGTGTTTATAGGAATCAAG
>KN726471.1:28314-43030 GCA_000816745.1 Ancylostoma duodenale
ATTCTGTATCTGATTAGTTTTGATAGCTTGTGTTTGTGTTGCGTGGAAAACAATTAGGAATCCAAGATCACCTCAAAAGGCTTTGTTGCCGTGCTCCCTCTACAGGGATCAATTTTTCCCTGTTTTGCAGCCATAATTGAGCCGTATGGTTCTACGTGTATCTGGCTGTTTTATGGAAGAGTAACGTTTGCTAGTTTTGAACTGTGCCATTCCGTGCGGCGTCGTACACGAATATGGCAAATTTTTCTATAAAATTGTCGTCAAAATAACATTAATAGCTTTTGCTTACGGGTCGAGAAAAAAGGGTGTCACTCGGGGTTTTCTAACACGTTCATCACCAAAATTATGGGAATTTTTAATGAAGTTATCGACCACAGCAATTATCTTCATCACTGTTGAGTAGCCAGGGTAGTAAAAATGCCGTCTAGTTTCCCTAAATATTATGGATGAACGTGGTTGGAACAGGAAGTGAAAGAGCCAGCTCCAGCTGAAAATGTTGCTAAGAACATGGCAGCTGTGTTCTGCTGCTACGTACGAGGACAGCTGTACTAGGTCACTCACCCTTTCTATTTGATTGACAACTGCACTAAAGGCTTATAACTTTCATAACAGCTGAAGTGATGGTAAATTGGCAGCGCAGCTTCTGGACGAACCTAAAAACTTTATTATTTCAATCAGCTTTTAACTGCCCATTTGTGAATTGGTGTTCCATGTTTGGCCTTTAATTCACGATCTGGCTTATGAAGCATGCGTTCATTCTACTATGTATGTACTTTGTTTTCAAAGGTTTTGCTAGTGGTTTCAGAGTCCTTTGCAGTTTTTGAGACCCACTCATATCAGGCTTGCGTGCGGTTGCGTGCTGTATTAAATAGCAGTCGCTTCGTGGGTCGTTTTCGTTTAGAGCACTTTTTCCCGTTTCCAGCCCTAACCACATTATCTTATTCATTTTATTGTAACTCTGGATCTGTTCAATCTTCATTGGCATAGATGGTTCAAGACCCTGTTTAACTGCTTCATGTCGAGCCTCTGAAAGTCCATGTTTCAATATGAAGTAGGATGTTTTTAGTTTTATGCGTTTGTCATGCACTGGACAGCTATGTAATTGTACATTCCCGTTAAAAGTATCCCATATGTCACGCAGGGTGCTATGAAGTGCGGCGCTAGTCTAATCCGATGAGGGGATACTCAGAGAACGTTCGCTTCGTTGTTTCCTTTTCCTTGCGTTCATATTATTAGCTGATGTGTTTCTTGCGCAGTTGTCCTTCATCTGTACTTGTACGCCTAGCCGTTGTCTGCATGATAAATTTCATTATTAATCATAAGCGCCACTCGTGATTCGGCTCACCTAGAAAGACGTGATTTTTTAAGTGGTACAATCTACCGTGGTGCTCGTGGAGGTGCAGTAACCGCTTTTTTCGCCGCGAAGAATCGTGACCTTTCTGAAAGCCAAATGTATGGATTTCCATGAATGCGCTCAGTTCTTTGAAGCAAAGAATGAACCAGAAGCAGGCGTCAGCAAATTATCTATGTATTTTTCATACTTCTTATCCGAAATTTTTGTTTTACTAGGAATAAGTTTCTAGACTATTACAATCTTCTGCATACATAGATGTCTTTCCACACCCTTATGCCTCAAAGGAATTATTTTTTTATCGAAATGGCCCTCTGGATTGGATTTCCTTTACAGTATATCTGTGCTTCGATTATAGGACTTGAATCCATTTCTTCATTTCTTGATATACCTCGAAGTTTCTTTCATTCATTATTCTCTGGTATTAGAAAAGGAACTCTATATCAATAGTTCATCAATTTATGATGGAAAGTTTGAAGAGAAGAAGAACGGAAAGGAAAAATGAGTGACTTTGCTTCCGTTTCATACTGATTGCTTGTATGGAGACTGTGCTAGAATTCCTCAGTTTTTTGCTAATAGAGAGGGAAACCTGAAATCAAATCCGAAAACAAAAATTGAAAATAAAAACTTTATGAATTGTCAACGTTCTTTTCATCCTCCTCTTCTTTTGAAAACAGATAAAGAAAAGAAAGTTTTAGTTTCGATGAACTGATTACTATGTATTGTTCAATTTCCGATGTATGGGTGAGTTGATGAGAACTGGATGGTAATTCATAACTTGATAAATTATTTCGGTTCATGCCTAAAAACGAAAACGATTATGATGGATTACAAGCGTTATGAGAACGTTGAATTTTTTTGGAAGGCCCAATTGCTAGTGAGCTGTTGAGATACGTACATATCAGTGGCGGACGCAGGGAAGGGGGGGGGGGGGCTTCCCCCGAGAATGGGTCGCCAAATGTTTGAAATTACTTTACAATAAAAACAAAAATTCTGTATTAGTTCATTTTTAATTGTTCATTTTTATTATCACTTTTAATATGGTTATTATTAGTTATTTATTATTGTAATTGATATTTTCATTAATTTTATTTTCCGTCTGAGTCCCCAGAGCGGCGGACATCCCATTTTTTTCCCACGCCCCCCTTCCGCCCACTTTCTGCGTCCGCCACTAGCACATGTGTGCAGCTTTTCCTAACCTCTTCTCTAATAAGATGAGGGTGACATGGTTCCAGTATCAATTCCTGAGTTTATGATCGAATTTCGAATGTATAGAATCACTAGGAAAATGATTTTCATCTGTAACGTTTAACACCTTTATAAGCACATCTTTATAAGTTCAATAATTTGCGAGTTGTGGTCTTGTGCCTCCAATTTTCTCTGTTATTTTACTTACACCTTCCCATCTATAAATGTATCACTCCATCCTTAGCTTCGTATAGACTTCGTGCAGAAATGCATATCTGCAGAGGTAGTCGAATCACTCTAGGGTGTCGAGCATCCTGCTTTCCCGGCTTGGTTTTAATCCCCGGATCAGGTTACCACAGTGATCTTTCATGATTCCCTGCCATTCTCGTCTTCCTCCCCCTATTATTGGAGCTAGCGTAGTTGAGCAGAATTCAAAATCGCTTAAATTAATTTTTAATAAGTAGTGCTGTTCACCATTACTAGCCCATATTTTTCCATTCATTCTACCGAAATTCGCGCGAACTATCCAAAGCTAGCGTAGAAGCGCTCTACTTACGATTTCTTCTATCTTAGTCGCTCTCTCAGGGCGCCAAGGGGTTCAAAAAAGTTTAATGGCCTTGGATGTCCCCTGGTTCATACCAGGCAAGAAAGAAAAAATCTTTTTGATATGTAATTCAATCTTTGCATGAGGGCTGGTGTAATAAGATCTCGTCTCACTTTTCCGGGTACGTTTGGGTTTCATTTCGAGCTGGGAACCAGCACAGGTCACAATGTCTTCATTCGCTGGGACTCTGTAGCCCTGTTCCTCTGTATTGTGAAGGATCCTGCCTCAACGTTAACTTTTGCCCCACTAGCGCCCAAATACGCATTATGTGCACAAATGTAAATGTGAGAAGAGGACGAGCTGTATTGGAAAGAGAGGAGAGCTGTGCATGCACCAAGCTTGCGAAGATGTCACCGTTCCATTTTCCTCACGGTGCACCACAGCTGATTTTTATCAACAATGGTCTAGATATGGACTAGAACATTAGCTGTGACTCACACTCTTATGTATATCAGCTGTTCTTTTTGAAACACAGACGTTAGTGGAGAAAACGCAGGACTACTAGACAGTTAAATGTCTTGACGTCTGTGGATAGGATTGAAAGAGGATTTCTCACTTGCATAGACGTCCAAGTTGGACATTTTTCCCGGTATCGTTCGTGAGATTCTGAGGAACAATCGTTAATTCTCAGATCTTCATTTATTGATTTTAGAAAGCCTCATATTCTTCAGTTTGGACCATCTTCGACCACTGTCTTCATAACTTGCAATTTTCAGGCATTCCCTTGCAGGAGCTCTACCTCATATTTGCACAAATCCAATATATTCGCTGTTTATCTCTTAATGCTAGGGGATTTACTGATCATAATGAGAAGTAGAGATGTTTGTGAATAATAGCGCCTTGCAGAATATATGAAAATAAATTAAAGGGAGGGAGCGCATATATGAGTGTTGGTAGTGGTGACGCTGTGGTTGTTTACGCGTTGTTTACGTGACTTTCACAGACAGATCTATGGATTTGTGCAGTCATAAAATGAGGCTGTTTCATTGCGAGGGTGTGCTTCAGAGTTACTTTATAGTTCCATCACTGAAGAATTCGTATAAATTGCAAAACATCCGGGAATTTTTCACGATTTGCACGAGGGCGCATGGACTTCGCTTCCGCGTTTGGTAAGCACTTGTTGCTAGCGGCAAACATGCACTGATTGAATCCGCATTCGCATCTGCTACTTAGCAAACGCCGGCGAAAGCGCCTTCGGCCTGGATACGCCACGTGAACGGCATCCGCTAGCCTATTTCTCAAGCTCACCCCATGGCCATTTCTCTTTCGGGAGAAAATTCATGTCTTTTCATATGAAAAACGGCCGGGCAAGTTTGGAGCGCCCAGGGTTTGCAATGGACTGTTTGATTTATTCGTGGGTGCTCCGTCTTCGAATCAATCAAACAGAATTACATGTAGTCGTCAAAATACGGTGCTTCCTTAGTCGAATAGCAGTCTTTACCATTACCTTTGTAACGACGAGCATCCGGCCAGTCTTAGGCTGGAATTCCACTTAGCAGAATATTCTAGGGAATCGGTTGATTTTACAATCTCTAGGCTTACCAAAATAACAAGTTGCATCAAATAATTCTTCCTATATGTATTCGTACATGTATTTAGGTTTGTTAAAGGCAATGCCCATCTTTTATTCGTTCACAGACTTTTTTAGTGTGCTTGTGGTGTCCAGGATGCGCTGATTGCAAAAATATACGTACATCATTCCCTGTAATATGCAGGGAAGCCTTTCTGAACCACTTCTGGGGAGAATTAGGGCGGAGCATCCATGCAATACGGGGCTTCTTTCACACATAGCTCGCACAATGCTCGCTATCCAGCAAATGGACGCATGAATGCTGAAAATACAGTTTCAGGACCCTCACTTTGCTCCCCTCGGAATGTGGAGGTCGAAAGTTAGGTTCCTTTCTTTTTTCCACGGGATATCTTGTATCCCACTGTGATCAGCGTCTCTATGGCGGGACTCGTGAACGTTCCTGCGATCTACTCGTTGTTCTAAAATGGTTGAGTTATTCGGGCAAAAGTAAGTATGCCTCGTTCTAGCGATTCGTTCCAGACAACTATGAAAAATTATGGTGAAGATAGTTGGTTATATCACATTAAATTCGACGAATCCGTGAGAGCAGGTAGAAGGTAGCCGAGGGCCTTCACGGGAACGTCCATGGATCCCACCACAAGCAGAAGGGGGGAGGGGGCGCTGTCTTCAAGCCCTTTATAAGCTGATGATCCCCAACGAATTCTTCTGAATTTTCAAATGTTCAAACTCCGCAGTTTTTCAAGCTCCTCAGGTTTTCCACCTATTCATTTTCTCGGTTTTCTACGCGCTCCAACATTACAATTTTAGACCTCTGCATTTTTTTTAAAAATATCATATGATTCGAATTGCGCTCGATTGACGAAAAACTCGGCCATATATGTATGTACATGTATGGAATCTGGGAGTGAATCGCGGTGTTTGGTGCATTAAGATCTCGATCATTATTTGCTTGGCTGCCCATTGCTTGTCTCATTTGTTAAGCTATGAGCTGGGCACATCAGTTCTATTGATAGCCTTTCCATATAGCGCCCAATATTCGCTGTTGGGAGAAAAATTTTAATTTTTAAGTGCTTCTTTCCCACCGGATGAGCTTTCCGTGCGCGAGGATGTTGTTTATAGGTTAAGATTGATGTTTTTCCTCAAAAATTCAAGTTATGCTATATAAACGTCGAAAAAGTCAGAGGACGAGCTCAAGGTCCCAATGATTCAATGAGATCTGTCTAGACTCGCCTGAGAAAACATGTTTTTATTAGAGCTCAGCTTCTTATTTGCTTGTACTTCTTGACCGTTGATTTTTACTTGTTTTTATCCAATGTGAATCGGAATTATACGTACATATTTTACAGCATTATGCATGCTTCCGGATGAAACTGCGATGAATAAGAGTTTTAGCAGGTTATAGAGGACAAAGAGATTTGTTAGTTATATCTGATTACTATGCCCTCCAGAATGCACTCCAAGCGTTCTCGGTATGTTCTTGAAAATATAATTATCCTGTGGTAATGAGGAATTCACTTTGACACTGAAGAAACGGTTGGGAAAGTACTTCACTAATTGGTTTAAAGGCTAAGGATGTGGAAGGGCCTTAGAGCTTAGGCGCTGGGGAATTCTGTTACCCCATCCAAACTTCTCAGCACATCTACATGGAGTAGTTTTTTTTTGAGTTATTAGCGAATAAACGTGGAAACCTTGTCATGAAAAGGTACTCAAAATTTCTTGGGATGCTCGGAGGCCTGTCTTGACGGATCTCAAAATGAGCAGACAGTGCTGTTTACCTTATTTTCCCGAGCGAGCTTTCCCATTTGTAGCTCACCCTTTAGTGCTTCTGGGCTACAATTTTTTTGCTAGAGAGACATGTTTGTTGTTTCCACATTTGTATAACAGGACTGCTCGTTAGCCCGGATTGCACCACAATTCTCTTGGCTTTACATTCTGTGAAGGCTAGCTCTCTCCTGCTTTCTTTCTGTACTACCTTTTAGTTTTCCTAGGTTGTTCGCTAGGTCATAAGTATGCTGCTCTAGCACTTGCTTTATCGTGGCTAGCTCCTTAGTCGTTTCCAAACTATATCTTTTGAGTGCGTGCCTACAATGTTTTCAGTAATAAATACATGAATAATTGAATGCATATGTATATAAAAATTCTTCACATCATAACCCTATACCACTACTTGGAAAGGTATTAGAATCTGAAATCCAGAAAACGATATGGAGATTCCGTGCAACATCACAACAAGTTCAGAATGTGAGCGTGGCTAACTAGTTCCAAGTCATGCAACTTAATTCGAACTTCCGGATGTCCCTAAATCCAGTTGTGGTCCGTTTCGCTGAGTTCTAGAAGACTAGTTTTTTTTTCTAACCCAAAATAAAAATCGATTCCCTGTTGTGCATCTACATATTCATTCAAGTTAGTAGTAAAACATATTGGGTCCTTGACGACTAAACATTCTTGTATCAATTCAGAACAACCGTTTCATGTATCATGTTGCCTAATCTTCATTAAAATATAGGTAAAAACTGAGCTCAATTATTCCTGGATGAGCTTCACTATGGAAGCCGCCTTTGTAATAAGCAAATTCAGTTCCTAACGAAGCTTCCGTACTGCCCTATATGTATAATTTCCTTTGCTTCTGTGTTTGCTTTTTTCTCCTTGCACTTCTTATGCTGCTTTTATCAAATTTTCTCCTTTGCCGTTTCTATCTCCTGCTAGAAACTTAGTTGTACTTTTCAAGTTACATTGTCACGAGTGTTCTTGTTGCTTTGTTAGAATTCTTTTTTTTTTCGAGTTCGCCTTCTGGCACGCACCTGACTCACAATGGTGCTGGTTTTTCTGCATCCGCACGTCGTTACCAGGGTCGTGATTTTGAAAGAATTTCCTCTAATTTGCATATGAGCGACGCTTTTTACCTTGTTCAGCTTTTCATATATTCTATTTGTGCTTGAGTGAACGTCTAAGTACATACGTGTATGAGTAAGAAAAAAAAAGGTTCGATTAGTACTCCCAAGTGATTGTTGAAATATATTAATATACTGTCTGCTGTTAAGTCCATGGATTTATCTCCGCCGAAGAAAAGGGTAACACAATGCGCCAGAAGTCTTTGGACGGCGAATGAACGGCTAGTTCTAATCTTGAAAAATGTTGTTCTGTCTGAGCTACTTACTTGGGAAAGCGGAAGTGATATATGGGTTCGAAAAAGCACATTACGAGGGTAGATTTCATATCAGATCCTCCTATACAAGTCCTGGTAGTGAAGCAAAATTTTCTAGAGCGCAGACATGGGGCCAACAACCTGCCTAAGAGTTTTGAAAGGGAGGTCTGGCCCTTATCAGATTTGAGAAGGTATTAGACTCTGAAATCCAGATAACGCTTAGAAAATATTTAGTGTGGGTGCAGCACCATAACAAGCGATTCTTCATCCCCATTTTTGCAAAAGGGACCACTTTACGTGATAATTTCGTCATTCTCTAAATCTCAAATTAGCATGCACACATTCTGGAGGGCAAAACTATGAATTACAATGCTAACAAAAAAAAAAACTGATGAAGTGACACCAAAACGAGTGAAATCAGCAGTTGCAAGTGAAATTTAAGCATTTACATGAGACATTGGTGGCCGCTGCGAAAAAGGAGCCGAACAGCGATTCTGGTATCGTTTTATCCATTCTATTGAGATTTTCCAGAGTTATTTCCAGGTTTTGTAGTAGAAAACTTCCTCTACTTTCAACAGGATTTGGGATTCATTTCATAGATAGTTGCAGAAGTCGTGGGGCGTAACCATTTCATCTATGTACATACCACCAAGCCTAGGCTATGTCTCACCTTCAATTTCACAAGCAGGCAATATAGAATGGAAATCATGGGACCTGAGAATCGCATTTAGGATAATAACTGTGCCAAAAATAGATAACGACTGCAAGTTTTTCAGCTTCCTTTTCTTTATGTCTTTAGAGAGCGATTGCGCTTTTTCAAAGACCTTTGGCCCGCCCTGTAGATTGTTCCTGTTATGGGGAAACTAACAAATTAGCCAGTAACGACAAGTTTAACAAACTTATAAAAATTACTCCCTTTTGAAAACTATTGTGATCTGAATACTTGTGAGACGTTCAGTTATGATCCTTACCAGTTTACTGCGAAGACAGGTGCCATAGATTCGTTTTCTTTTTTTTTTTTTGCGAAAGTTATTTTATGCAACGTCCTGCAAACTTTTGATCTGAGTAAATTCTGAACTCTGACAACTTGATCCGAATTTTCTTACCCGAACTTCCTCCAATTTTCTCATCCTACATCCGCCGCTTTCGTCAGAGCCTCGTCAAAGGAAGCGAAATTGAATTTAGGGAATCGGCGGTTTTGCTTGTTTTCGGCCATACCAATCGGCCTTAGCGTCGTCTTTCTTCGAAAACCTTTATGAGATGACGCTAGGATCAACGATACTTTTGCATTTGCACAATCCAACGCAAATTGAGGCGACCGCACACTATATCTCGTCGTATTGCTATTCTGAATGGGGGGAGCTTTCGCGAGCATCTTCGTGTTCTTCTATCTCAGTGACGTAGGAGATGGAGTTCCCGAGGATGAGATGTAGTTGTTGGTCTTTGCATACGCTAGGAAGCTATCCAGGCCCGTGTTGTGCACGTTTTGAGGTGGCGTTAGTAACGCATGACTGACCCAGTGTCCCCTCACTGGTTTATTGTCGGAATTCGAATTCTTGTTTATACGAAGCCTAGACCCCTTAATAGGAGATCCTGGCTATTGTTGCTGAGATATGATTGTGAGAAATTGCAAGCAAGCAGCTGTAGTTCTTCAAGTGTTATGTCTACTTGTATTCTCGCTGCGTTTTTTTCCCCATTTTCAGTAGACTAATGCTAGGGAGAGGATCTTTGGTTATCTTAAGGTTATTATCATGGAGCCGTCTTTAAGCAGATATTGCTCTGAGAGAAGCCTTAGAAATTTGCTGTTTTTTCTGAAAATCTCGTTGTTTTTGGGACCTGACGTTTTAGAAATTATCCTCTCTCTATAGAAAGCTTCGTTAAGAAAAAAAAACTTATTAGAAGCTTTTATCGATCGCCTGAACTGGGCACTTGTTCCGTCAGGTCCTACAACGATGAGTGGCACTGAGTGAGACGGGTGCATGTCGCGACACATTTCTTATCTGGATCTAGCTAATATTCTAATTCTTTCACCGTGACGTATAAAATCAAAGTATAAATATTACGGTCTTCTATAGGTAAAATATCATCTTTAATTTCTTTCCCATTTTCTCCCGTTTACTGGTTGCTGACTGGTTAGATCAAGGCGATATATATTTCCCTCCCCAAATTTGCGTAGCTTACTTAGCTGAGCATGAAGTACAGCAAAATTGATGAGAAGCCCGTGAACGACTGAGCTGATTTCTTTCGTGGGCATTCCTCTACCAATTCCCACTGTGACACTCATTATTATTCGTATCACTGACAAATTTTCGTAACTCTTCAACTCGAAACAGTTGTCACATGCAAGAAGCTAAAGAGATTGACTGTAATAACACGTGAGAAGATGAAGTATTGCAGTCGTTGCATTTTTCGCCCATCTCATGCTAGGTTTTTCCTTGGAACAGTTGTCGTCTGGAAGAACCAGGCTTTTTCTTAGCCGCCATCGGTTGGATGTGCAAAGCAAACAGCGACTAATGTATGTTCCAACGCGGTTTGTGGTTTCCCTGCTAATCCATCATGTCTGTTTTCTTCACCCAAACATCCTTTGTTATGGCTTGCAATGGGGCTACCTCGCCGTTCACTCCGTTTTTCCCCAACGTCGTATTAGTTATTACCTTATTAAGGTTTGGATTCTTGAGCTTCTGGACTTTCAGATTGATGCAAGTCTTTAGGGAAGTACTTACACCCTATCCATCTGTTTCTTGTGTGATCTGTTTTTGTGTGCGGATATCCTGCTCTGAACGTGTACTTCCTGGCTTTTCTCATTAGCTACAATTTTATGCGTCTGTCCACTAAGAAGACATCATTAGCGATTAATATTCCATGTTTTGAATCGGATGTAGCCTAACGACAAACTGGAATCGCGGAATTCCGGGCGATTCATTCCTCACAGGACCTTTCCATGTTTTGTATTCTGTTTCTATAAGTTTGACGTCATAGGCCTACATGATGGCTAATAGCAATCTACGGTGTAGTCTATAACTAACACCGTCCAAGGCACTCACACCTCAGTATCGTTTTTGAGATTTTCGCGTGAGAAGAATCTCCAGTAGCTGCTGATCGCAACGGTATATGAGATTCCGTGGAAATTGCCGGAAAAACCTGTTTCCAGGCCTCACTTATTGGGGAGTCTGTGGGCGGAGCCAATGTGAAATTACGGGGTTTTCACCTCATGCATTCCTTTGCTCGTCAAATATTGGGCGCAGTTTCTATCCTGACGAGGAGTGGATGGGGAACTTTAACGAGAATTACCGATTTCCGCAGGAGTTGCGCTCGCGGGAGCAAATTATTCGTACAGTACCTTGTCCCCGCCCTTGGGTCCGCCCACAAGCTCCTCAAGAATTGGGGTCAAAAATGGGTTTTTTTTGGCAGTTGTGCACGGAATCACATGTACATTGTGATCAGCTGCTCCTGGAGATACTTTCAGCGTGAAAATCTCAAAAACGATTCAGAGCTGGGACGGTACGGTTAAGAAATTTACTCTGGCAAGCTCCAAATCTTAGTGTCATTTGCGCATCGATGTGCCAAAAATCAATAAAATTTGTGAAAGCAAGCCCAAAAACTTGTTTGGCATACTAATGTTTATGGATTTGACGTCATACAACTCCATAATAACTAGTAGTAAGCTACGCGGTAGTTTATAACCAACATTTAGCTTTTAAAAACAGGCTCGAGTGTTTGTATCCCACTGATGTTCCTTGTTTTGCATTTTATATTTCCTTTCTCAGGGCACGGGGGTAGTGTAGACTTGCTTGGCACCTTTATATTTTCTTCTTTATCTGTATGCTGGAACTTACGGCTCATCCTATATGTATGGTGTTGCTCTGAGTCCGCTCGATGGGACCAATTCCGCTTTGCTTGTAGAGAGGTTTGGTCGTCTTACTCATGTGCATCACTGATTTTGGCCTGAATGTGAGCGAATTCCCTTCTTCCCAGGCGACTTCTCGAAAGAAAGCTGTAAATACGAATGCTCAACGAGCGCGGGAATAGTGCCTAACCATTATTTTGCTACTTCGAAGTGCATTCTTTTCAAAACATATTTTCATCAAAATTCGCGATGGCTGGGAGGATTAATGCTTTGCTGGGCTGCGCATCCAATATCATTTTTGCATCCCTCACCTTTGTTCTTGCTTTAAAGGGGTGTGCTTCGTGCATTTCCCATCGCTAGCTTCCAGCTTGCCGGAGTACTCGTCTGCATACGACGTGAACGCATTATGCAAATCGTCGCTCGGTTCAGGCATCCTTTCAGTCAGTAATTTGTTCTCGTTAGACTTCTTCAGCAGAAGGATGGGCACGCGTTCCTCCATGCCCTCACTTCTAGTGTACGTCAGTACCCATGGCTCTGGGACAACAGATGATGACACCGTCGAGAATAGCTCTCCCTAATCATGTGGGTGGTGATTTCTTCCCGCCACAAATGAGGTCATGTTTGTGGGTTTTGTACTTTTGCAGCTGAGCGTGATGATGAATTCCCGCATGGCTCTTTAACTAGCTAACGGGCATCATCTTTTTTTTTAGAATGCGTTCTCATGCTCTAATGAGCATCTTTACAGTCTTAATTTGGCCTTTGCGCTTCACCAGCATCTACAAAAAACCTCATTATCTTTCTCTATTAATCTTCTTTTATAGATTAGTCTGTCTGCTCTCTATGGTCAGTCGCTATATGACTGTCGCAAAACGTTCAGCAAACCTGATACGGCAGACAAACATTACCGTAGTCGCAATCTAGCGCATCATAGTCTTTGTGCAACACTGTACTGAGAGTATAGTCTTTACGCGCAATCGGCGGAAAATTTTCGAGCGCGCCAAGCCTGTGGCGCGTGCGCGGCGCGGCCCTCTTCTGGGGCCGTCCGGTCGGTATCGGTCCAGGCCTCAAAACTTCAAATCAACTTCAACTGAAGAAAAAAAAATGGAAGAAAAGCACTCATATGGGTTAAAAATGTGACGAACGAAGGGGACCGCTGCAGCAAGAGGGCCGAGCCGCGCACGCGCCGCATGCCGGGGGCGCTCGAAAATTTTCCGCCGATTGCGCTTAAGGACTTTACAGTGTTACGCTCTGCAAAGGGGTATGAATGATTGAATGAGTGAACAAATAAAAGAATGAAGGAGTGATCGAATGATTGAATGAAGGAATGCGGTACGGTCATTTTGTTACGAAATATCCATTGGGCTTACCTGCAAGCGACCTTTCTATTCCACCTCTTTCTTTGATCGCTGTTCTTCCCAGAAATGTAAGGTAGTAGAACTTTTGACTAACGTTAATCGTCAATCAATAAAATTTGTTAGATATGGTTTTATGAGTATTACTCATGATTATAATTTTTCTTCCTATAATTCTGTTTCGAAAATTATGATATTAAGCTCACCCTGAAACACATCTCATTTTTATTTCGAACGCTTTTTTTTCTCGAATTACGTGGAGGAATCGTGAAATTGTTTTAAAAATCAAATTCACTGCAGGTACTTCTAGGAATTATCTCATGTGTGCTTTGAGCATACCGCACGAAATTATTTGATTATTCATGTGTATCCATCCATTATTCCATATGTTTTCCTCTTCCTAACGTCTCTGCCTTTAGCGATTCTGTTGCGTGACTATTGGTGCTGAGAGTTTCTTTCTATATTTTTCGTTATTTTTCAGATCCAGGTGAAGTGTTCGATGGATGTGACTGCCTTTTGAGTGTTTCTTGGCTCCTTGGAGGTTTTTCTTCGTTACCACTGAGAATTTTTTCTTCATGCTTTCTTCACTGCATCTTTTGCTGATGTGAGACTTTTTGCATCTATTCCATGATTTCTTTGTTTTGACGCTAGACGTAGATAACCCTCGAGACGTATTCAGGCGAATAGCAGAATTTAATTGTGCTGCTTCTGCGTCACCGCTTCCGTTTAGCGTCTGCTGTGGCGACTGTCTCGTCTGGCGCCTGCCTTGGTTCAGGTCTTGCCTACTAATTTACTCACTGCATTAGGTCAAGGAGAAAATTGTGGAGGGAAGATTTCAGAACTATTTGTTTCTCCTCGCGTTGTTTTGGTTAGGCGTGGCACAGTCATATATTAGAGGATTCTCCGAAGTATTGCCCCTTGGGCGTTTGTTTGTTTGGACCTTTGGAAAACGGGCGTCCATGTTCATGTTCAGCCGCAGCTTTCGCATTTTTAAGGAAAAGAGATCGGCGATCCACCCAAGCGTTGAAGTAATGTAGCAGATTGTGAGGATTTTTACATAGGTGACCAATGACTACGAGCATAAGTTCCGAAAGAGTAAAGAAACCTTGTATTTGCTTGTATGCAGTCAAAGGTGAGCGAAAGAAAAGGATAAAAAATCCTACTGTCAGAAAATATGCATCATTGCTCCCATTATGATGAGATCGCTGCTACCACTGCCATTACCATTTCATGCTATGTAGCATTGCTTTGCGTGGATGCTTCATTAGCATTACCCAGGGTAAACATGTCGACGACTATGCTAGCGTTGGGTAATTTTATGTGATGATAACATGTTTACCCTGGGTAATGCTAATGAAGCATCCACGCAAAGCAATGCTACATAGCATGAAATGGTAATGGCAGTGGTAGCAGCGATCTCATCATAATGGGAGCAATGATGCATATTTTCTGACAGTAGGATTTTTTATCTTTTCTTTCGCTCACCTTTGACTGCATACAAGCAAATACAAGGTTTCTTTACTCTTTTGGAACTTATGCTCGCAGTCATTGGTCACCTGTGTAAAAATCCTCACAATCTGCTACATTACTCCAACGCTTGGGTGGATCGCCGATCTCTTTTCCTTAAAAATGCGAAAGCTGCGGCTGAACATGAACATGGACTCCCGTTTTCCAAAGGTCCAAACAAACAAACGCCCA
>KN726472.1:0-14377 GCA_000816745.1 Ancylostoma duodenale
GATTTGACTGATGATCAGCGTCTCATCCGCTGTGACGTCTTTTCTAACTTAATTTTTCGACTCAAAACGACTCATTGCTAGACCAAGTTGGTACTGCAGATGAAGCTCGGGTTCTGTACGACAATAATAAATGCGAATGGGTATGGGTAGGACGACTTCCCACTTTTAAGTTTTCCTAAACCAGATCTTCTCTCTAGGGAGGTTGTGTCAGGAATTTGCAGGAATTTGGTGGTGCTGTAAGGGTGTGATTGACTGCACTCTCCTACAACCTAGTCAAACAGTGACAGCAGAGTCCTACTATTGTAATTTCGAGTTGAGATCCGCAAATCTGCTATAGATGCGTTCGGCAGTGGAGAACAAAAGCCAATGTTCCCCTCCTCCAGGGTAGCCTTAAGCCACACATTTCAAAACTCACCCTGAAAAAACTGATGCAGTAACGCATCGAGGTTCTCATTCAATGCCCTTATTCCCTAGAACATTAACCTATTGTATAACATTTTTCCGAGCTCCATGTACAATCCTGAAATCGCCCTTCAAAAGTTTGCAAATTCTGGTGATCTCAGTTTTTGATGTAAGGGCATGTATTCCTCGCTGGATTGTCGGGGAGGACCTATCAAATTGAACAGTTGTTAAACTGATGAAAAAAGTGGTGTTTGAGCCGAGTTACAACACTTTGAACTGAAGGGTCCATTTCGGCAATTAATTCCGCAACAACCTAACATTTCGATATTCAGGTCAATACGACAATTAAAAGTGGCTCGGTGAACGAATTTTCCCAGTTGAAAACTCTGTTCGCCAGTTGATTACCAGTAGCTTTCCATGCCTCTAACATGTTGGCGCATCTAAGCTACCATCAAGATGGCAAGGCCGTGCCGATAGTATAGGGGAGCATATTTGGATATCTTGTATTGCATCTTCTTGAGAAACAAAGCTCGAAACCTCGACACTCAAAATCAGACATTTCATACTTGACGACCTAGTAATATATTTATGTAGAGGAAGTACTTCCACAATCGTTTGGATAATGTTACAGTGTTTGGAATAGATCACGTAAATTTTGGCAAAATAGTGAAATAGGTGCTGTCGCCACGTCATACATATTGGGTAAGGATGATCAGTAGCACTGACAAATTGCCAGCTGGGATTCTGATGTCGCAACATCGCCAGCTGATATGGTTTCTCTTTTGAAGTCTTAACGAACCGCACTCGACCAGGCTACAGCCCTCCAGGACAGGGAGAAAAATCGCAGTAGTTATTTCATGTGGTAACGGCGACGAGCAACGCTTTAAGTGTCGATAGCTTGAGTATCTGTGGATGTTTCACCTGCTTTCTGATACCGCTGCTGATTCCTCCCATCACTCTTGAAAAGATCTTTTGGACTTTTCAGACACCACTATACAGTGAATTTTACGTGTTTGTACGTTTTTCGTAATTGCTTATATTTTACGATCCAACGGAAAGCATACACGACACCTATACCCTTTGACTCGCAAGGGAAGTGCGCGAACAAAAGCTGCTAATACATAAAGAGATCTATGTGGGTAGAGAACCTGTTCAACGTGATGTTATGACCTATACTAGAAATCTGCTACATGGTCTACAGTAGCTCAGAATCCCACGTGGAGCAAACAGAGGACACTATGGATACTATGAAGTTGTGGCTTGCGAGTTGTGGCACCCGTAAAACTTGACGGTCCGTTACTTTACTCTATCTTACATCTGTTTGTTATTACTTAAACCTACTCAACACTTACAGTCGCTATCTTCGAAGCTTAGCTAGACCACTTCTCATCTTTCTTTTCATTATGAAGGTACATACCTTCTTTTTCAAAATCACGTCCTTGGTTCTTGATCACCTCTCGAATTTTTGTTCGGAAATATTTTTTCTAAAACCACTCAAGGACCAAAAATCGTGTAATTTTGCAACACGGGCTCCATCTTCGAGCCATCAAAGCTGAGAAGGCTGGAAATATCAGTTAGGTGTTTAGGGGACATTTCTCTAGTAAATGCACTGAACAGCTCTTGTTTGGGAAGTTCGGCTCAGGTGACATGAAGATGCAAAGTGAGTCTTATGATGAACCTCGATATCGATGAGCTAGAAGCTGCAGCGGAAGCGAATAGGGGTCAAACTGGGCCTATGTGAGCAGCAAGGTGTGACCTTTATAATACAATAATATTTCGATATCCAAGATAATACAGAAAAGTGAAGTTGTTCGGTGAACGGATTTTTCACACTTTGGCCATCAAAAAGTTATGTCAATTCTTGACCACTTTTCACAAATCCATAAGTCAGAAGAGCAGGGATGGGTATCAATGCTCGCAGCAGTCCCCTTCCCTCAGCCCAGCCGAGCTCGGTTCTTCAGTCGACTGCCGAAAATCTCATCCAAACTCGGCTCAGCTACCTCCCGTGTTGTAGGAGTCAGCCTAGGGGTAAGCCGAGCATGCTCGGTTCTCCATTTCGCATCCCAACTGAGGTGAGGCGCAGCTGCCGAAGAAAAGAAGAAATAGTGGGTCAGCCGAGTACAGGCACCTAAGTTGCTCGTGAGGAACTCACGTGACTATCCTCGGCTGACGCACTATTTCGGTCAACCCGTGTAATATTGCGTAAGTGTGCGCTGGCGGCAGCCCATACCATCTAGGCGTGAAAAATGCGTTTGGCCGAGATTCCCGCGCAAAAAAATTAGGCTGATGATGCAATTCATCAGCCTAAATTTTAATTGTTTTGGGTTCGTTCTGTTAAGTTATCATATGAGTCTTTTGTAGAATATGGGGGCAGCCCACTGGTGGGGTCGGGAGATCACAGGGGGACCCGACGCGAGATCAATCATTTTGAATCGACCCACCACGTGAAGACCGCCAAAAAGAACCCGCGAAAAAGGAAGGGGGGTGCCGCGTTCCGGAGTACCACTTATTCTTCTTCTTCTTCTTCTTCTTCGTCCGAACCCACTCGCCCTGCTACTGCTCTACTGCGGCTACTGAAGGCCGCTGATACTTTTTTCCTATGCTGCATTTTCTTCCGGCTGCATCCGCTTGTGTTTTTGATCTGAATAAGGTTTTTGTTGCTTCTCGTAGGTATTCAATTGTGGTCAAGCGTTACCCGCTTGATATTTCTTTTTGTGTATTGCGTTTGTTTGTGGGGACCGTTGAGGAGTTAGCGGTTCCTAGCGACTAGGTGGGAACCGGGAAGGCAGACAAAAAGGGGCTAATAGGTTTTGGAGCTAAGCCACGTTAGTAACTTGGGGGCCGAGCCACACTTAGTCCAACGGTCACCCATAAGAGCAAAGGCACGAGAGAGCAAAAAATTTATTAGCTGTGTTGTGTGTCTTTCTGCCTAGGTGGTTGATTCTTGACGAATCCCACTACGTTTTCATATTCAGAGAGCACCTTAGTGTCTTAGTGACTGGGTGCATTTTGGTGATAAAAAGATCGGTTTTTGAGTCGTGGCACCGTCTGCGTCTTTGTGACCGGGTGTTCCAAATTGATAGTGCCGATCTACGTTTGCAGTAAGGGCACCGTCAGTTTTAGTAACCGGGGGTTTCAAATTCAATATTGATTGATTTTTGGGAATGCGGCACCATCAGAGTCTAAGTGACCGGGTGTCCCTAAAGCAACGTATCGATCGATTTGGAGTCTGAGTGCCGTCAGAGTCAGGGCGACCGGGCACAACATATCGACTTATTGATCGACTTTTGCGGTAGACGCCGCCTGAGTCTGTGTGACCGGGTGTCTGAAAGCATAGATCAAATCGATTTTTTTGAATAGTGGCATCGATTGAGTCTGTGTAACCGAGTGCTCCAAATTATCGATTTCCTGATCGGGTCGAGCACTGTCCGTGTCTGTGTGACCGAGTGCCACCTAATATTAATCGATTCGATTTTTGGCAGGGTACCGTCCGTGTCTAGCTGACCGGGCAACCCAGTAAGGTAGGACATTGATTATCTATTGATATCGATTTACTGTTCGTGTCTGTGTGACCGAATGCAAGCAGAAGTATGGCCTAGGGTGTATAGACCCGATAAGAATCACCTAGATAAAAAGAATTCACTGATTCTCTGATCCAGTCCTCCCTATTCGTCTCTCGTATCGCAGGTATAGCGCCATGTTCTACGCTTGCAAGTTAATTCAGTGGTAATAGGTCAAGTGTTGCAGAGGCATAATGACTGGTAAGGAGCAGCTTGTGCGAGGTTGGGAGGGTCCCACCATTATGACAGAGTTTGAAAGGTGAGTTACAAATTGTTATCTGTTTTAGTCAAGTTGAGTCTTGATGGATTTATTACAGCGAATCTATTTCGAGATAAAATATTTCGAGTGTAGAGGCGGGGCGGGAGGTCCCCACCGCTCTAGTAAGGAGCTTGAAAGGTGAGTTACATAAAGTTACCTATTTTAGTGAAGTCCCGTCTTGATGGATTTATTACAGGGAATCTTATTCGAGAGAAGGTAGTTCGAGTGTAGAGGCGGAGGCGGGGAGAGTGGGAGGGCTCCACCATTACGACAGAGAGTTTGAAAGGTGAGTTACACATTGTTATCTATTTTAGTCAAGTTGAATCTTGATGGATATATTACAGAGGATCTTTTTCGAGAGAAAGAAGTTCGAGTGTAGAGACGGGAGGGGGGGGGGGGGCGAGATAGGAGGACCCCATTGTGGACGTGTCCACTGAGGGGGCGGTAGAGGAGCCAAGGGAGGAAGGGTCAATCCCATCAACCTCGTCCATACTTGGACGAGATTGGAGCGGCAGGAGAAGATATTGTTGGCCCAGCAAAGGTGTTTTGAGACTTTGTCTCCCACCTTTGCTTCAATGACCAGCACCCTCCAGGTGAAGGCAAGGGGGTGCTGCCATCATCTCTGCTTGCATTGCCAGGCAGAGAAGGAAATCTCCTCGCCATCACCTGGAGGAAGAGTCGGATGCGAAGGCGACCCTAACATAGCGCCTTCCGCATCCGGCTCTCTGTAGGGTGATCATTCACCGAGATGTTTGAATGACGTGTTATGAAAAAGATATGGGATAGTTACCAGCCTTGAGTGATAGATTTTATGTGACTGCATTTAAAAAGGTGAGGCGGACATCGGAACCTGACTGAGATCTTGAACAACTCACCCTACCCCCTGCCGCTCCTCTTGTTACTAACCTATTTCTTCTTTTGTTCTTGTTGTTTTTGTGCATATTTCTTGTTAAATTGAATTTGTTGATATTCACGCTGTTGACTTGTAGTTGTTAACTAACGTTATGTAAATAATATTTGTTTTGTTGACAAATCCATTATCAAATTCACCCAAGCCCCGCCCATATCCATGGCAGGCTATTTTCGCGACCTACGAATTCTCCGCCGGACATCCCATGCCAACGACAGGAGCACCCTACAGTAATCTCGCGCCACATGTATCTCCACTGCATCGTGAATAAGAATTAGAATAGACAGGACCAAAGGACTAGAAAATCGGAAGGAAAATTTAAATAAGCTGTGTTATTGCGTTTTTGCGAGCTAACTCTGTGGGATATATATGTAGCAAAACCGTTGAGTACGACGATTTTGAAAAAGTGACGAAAGAATGGATTTTCGTTTTTTTTTTCTCAATTTTCACTGAGTTGATCCGTACAAATTTGTTGTCTTGTCCGTAACGCTGTATTCAGATCAAGGTATGTTTTACTGAATCCCTCAACAAGCGAAGAATGAACAAAATGAAGCATTTCGACATCAACCTATGAACATCTAATCAGATGCACTGAGGACTACATGAGGCTTTTCCAATCAGATCTTCAGCTCGTTCGAAGTGAAGAGAAATCATACTGAGCTTCAACCTTGACTCCGGACGATGCACCAAAATACAGTTCTCAAATAGAATTTCAATGATTTTGATACCATCGAAGTCTCCTCCCTGTGAGCCGCAAATCTAAAGCTCGTGGCAGTCGTGTGATTCCTACAGCGAAATGCGAGTTCAAAAGCAGGCCTCAGAAATCTGTTCAGACAGAATAATTTCGTAAAATAGAAACAAATGTCTATGCGGAAATTTCCAATGCAGCATACATGAGCCGTCGAGCGAAAACATTGGACGAAGAATTTAGAGAAAAAGGCGGAGAATGAGGAAAGAGATGCGCACGATTTGTACGCTACACCGCTACTTCCTATTGACTATTCCAAGAACAATAACTGTCAGCCTACACTTTCTCGACCTCTCCATTCCCGTAATAGAAGATGCCTGGAGGATTGACATGACTTTCTCAGGTGCCACTTCGTTGATCTCGCAGGCCCTTCGGGAATGTGCCTATGGAAGTGAAACCCTAGTTGTGAGTACAGTAGCAACAGTCATTCCACTATGAACATTTCCCTTCTGTGTGCTGATTCTCTCTCCCTTTCTTCATGTGTTATGAATTCGTTACCCTTTTGGCTGTCATTCTGAGAATTCATAAGGCATTCTTAGTACATTGACCCTCAATTGATTTTCGCGTTCTTGTATCTGGCGATGAGGAGTGAAGACGAAACACTTCTGTCGAAGTCCATTCTGACTGAACATCCTTCATTGGTTCAGTTTGTAAGCATCTCACGGTACAGTGCTCATTGTAACATTTATTAACAAAACAACAAGGAGTTGCATCGGTTATTTTTCTTTAATCGACAAGTACAATGAACAATAAGGCGTTATTCAACAGTAAAGTAAGCTTGGCTCACGCATATTATAATACCACAAGTTTCCACACACAAATTCGAAATTTGCCATCGTTATATTATACTGAAGAACAAAACGAGTATATCTTGAGGGGTAGTAACTATGCTTAGGACCAAATAACGTAGAACGGTAATTTGAGCGGACATTCGATTTTGCGAGAAGTGAAAATTAAATATTAGGGTGGTAAACTGGGAATGCGCCCCGGAGTTTTGACGTTTAGAACTTTTTGATACTACCTTTAATGTTATCTGGAAAAGCCTTCCATAGGGTATTTTCTGATCTACAGAATATTACTCCATTCTTAACTTTTTAATAAAATTTATAAAAGGACAGACCGGAATTCTTGAATTTCCACTCCCTGTGTTTTATGTAGTCAAAGAAGGTAAATCTGTAGAGGAGCAGTCATTTAAAGAATTAAGAAGTTTTTTGCTGTATTACCTGCATAAATTCATGAGACAATCGGCTACTCGAAAACGGGCCCGAACTCGGATAACTGGACCGAGACTGTGACCATCAATGGATTATTGGACTACCTTGCCCTTCGTATCTGGAATGAGAAGTCCGGCTTGCGGCCGCCTAATAGCCTAACAGCGGACTTGTGCTATCAGACAAGCACTTGCTTCTATCGGTAAAGCTTTTCATGGCAGAAAAAAATCCCAAAACCGCGACGAAATCAAAAGTTGGGTGAGTTGGTGAGCTGCTATTTCAAGTCATGGCACGGTCACATCTCGCTGGAGAGCTGTCACTCTTTGTGTGGTAGATGTCTAAGGTTCAGCAATACTAATTCTAGTTTAAGAAACTTGGACTTAGGTGTCATCGCTTTGTTTTCGGAGAATACTATTATGTTCCATGTAAAAACGCGCACTCCCATTTACCGCTCCAATATTCCTGAGAAATAAAGCTCCATAGCCCTTCTTATCTCTCCTCAGAGGCTGCTGCGCTCTATCTTCCTCAAATATTTGACTTTTTGAACCGCTCCAAATTTAGTATTTAGAGGAATTTAAATTGTAGCACTTCAACCGGTCCTAAGCATAAAAAGAGCCGAATCTGTTTTTGGTCCCGACGTTATAAACGAGTCTTGACGTCCAGAAGATTGCCCTGAGATCCTGCATTCACCTCAGACAAGGACTCCTTGTCCTTAAGGCGCAGATGGATGAGCTGTTCATGGTTGGCGGGTAACATACGACTCAGACGTCGCAGACCTTCGCGACTGATTGTAGATCCGGCTCGCGTTCGCCGCTGCGAACCATCGCGAACGACGCACACCTGCTCTTCTCCGGAAGGAGGGGTCAGAAGGCTGCAACGTTGTTTGACATTTATAAAGCAAATACGACCCGTCCAAGAACACAGGAATTGAAGGACGTAAGCAAAATAAGTAGGCACCACATAGATCACAAGGACGGTACTGGGCACGAGAACGAGCAACTGCAAACACACTGGACACCCGTCGCAGCTTCACAGACTTCTGAAGACCACGCCTCTAAACCACTTAGTTTGACAACGAGGTCACAACGCTTCGGAGCTAGCTCCTGAGAAATTATAAAACACATGGATGCACGTGGCTAAGTATGCTCTGCAACACCAGAAAGAATAAACCGCGGAGTTTTGGGCGAGCGAAATCATCAAAGCTTCTGCAGAAGCACTGATCGTTACGATTCACTGTCATTTGCTAAATCAACTCTATTCGACCACTGTATCGCATTTGAAGGGCACCAACAGCAGCAGAGCCTGCACAATCCCCAAGCGGACTGCGGAAATGGAGCGAGAAGCACATAACCAGCACAAAGCTAGCAAATAGGACAGATGAACACCGGAAAGTAGAAAAAGAATTGCACGGAGAAACATCATACTATGCTATGTTCATTAAAATGAGCTAAACACAATGGAGTCACGTATCTTGAACTGCCACTTCACATAGCCAAATAGGAACGGAAACTAAAGTTTAATAAACATAATAAAGCTCCATGGTTTTACATTTGCGGACTAAGTGAGAATCACGCGAGATTAAGAAGAATATAGACTTCAAGAGAGATGACATCGCCTCCCAGACTCGCCGTCACCGGGCCATACGATGGGGGCGAACGAACGTTATAAACTTGCATCTTCAAACAAGTCGAAGAAGCATTAGATGTGAAAATACGCCCCTGCTTGTAATTTGAGGATTATTAGCATTATTAGCACTACAAAGATATTCTCGTGAGCAACGTTTGATGAAATTTTCCATCTGAAGCACTATTATAAGGTACACCTATGAGAAAAACTAATGTTCCTCAGGAGTACAATATAGTATGTATGTACCTCACCTACTGGGGCATGATGTGGCACCCACTGCTGCTGGCGCCGATTTCCGGCAATGCTGCGTCCGAACGAGCATAAACACAACCGTTCTCTCGACATTTTCGCACAGAAAATGACACTGATCGCGCACAACAACTCATATACAAGGTGTGCCATAAGTTATTTTACAACGCTTGCTCAATTATTTCTCTGCTAGATACCCATGCCTTGTTCTGTTTTTTATCTGTCGAATAGAGGAAGTTTTGAAGCGTTTTCGAGTTAAGAACGGGTTTCGCACCGAAGCTACTTCAAAAAACAAGTTAGTGTGAAAATTTTTTCTACATAATCCATCAAATCTTTGAAGAGAGCTCATAGCTTAGATAATTCTTGAGGCATAAAGGGTGCTCTTGGGATGGCGCTTGCGGTCAAGGTAGGAAAAACGATGGCAACTATTAGATAATACAATGCTATCAGTGATCGCCATTGATTTCGAAAAGAAAGCCAATGATTTCGAGACCTCTTCAGTGGAAAACAGGAAGGCAACTAGTGAATACACGTGATCTGAGAACAAGAGTAGAGCGCTATAAAAGTGCTGGCAAGTCCAAGAGTGGGTATGGTTATGGGCCAACTGTGACTCCCCAAATGTGGGGCTTGGCTTTCTCACCCTAACAGCTTTTGGGACAGCCTCGTTCTTTGCCCTTATTGACAAGGATTATTCTTGGATTTTGCATAAGAATCTCCCAATCATCATCGAAAACACAGGGCGATGCTTTGTCCCACTTGAATCCGTAGTCAAATCGTTGTCAAAGCTAGATGTTTTGTTGTTTTGCGGTCTGAATTAGCGCATTTACCGTCACCAACGATCCTCACTGAGAGCTTCCACTGAAGTTCTTCCACTGTCTTTCAACTCTTTGAAGGTTGTTTGTGTTTGGAAAATATGTAGTTCAAATCCAGCGAGATTAAGTAAGAATTAGCACGGCCAAAAACTTCTCACTACAGCAGAGAAATAAGCCAGCAAACGATAGACAATAACTTATGGCCGACCCTGTATAAAGACCAAGAACAATCTCTGAGTAGGTGCAAAAACGATTCGAAATCTCTAAACTCCTCCTAGATGCATTGACCAGTAAACCAACAGAGAAATGACTCTGAAGAGTACCACAACTCCATAGTTACAAGACAAAATAGGTGGTCATCAAATAAGCCCCAGCAATTTTTTCTTTCAAATTTTCGAAAAAAAGTTTGACGACAGGTGAGCGGTGGCCGGTGGGGGCAGTGAATACGGATAGCTAATGACTGCACTGTTCAGTCCACTGCAGTTAAAGGCAGCCTCCCTGAAATTTTCGTCACAGAGATTTCAGCATAATCTCATGTTCCCGACTACGATGACTGGTGATTAGGAAAGTGATTCTTGGATTCAGTGATAAGAGAGGAAATACTGAAAATAGCATTCGATAGCAGTGATGGTGAATACGTCTTTCTGTATTCTATATAGTATTGCCTTCCAATTCGGAGCATATGCGATGCAAGATATGCCTAAGAGAAAACTGCTTTGGAGTAATCAACAGAATATTTCATCTGAATCCCTGCAACTGCTTCCTTCTGTCTTCAGTTGTACAGATTATGTCCACGAAAATAGCGTCTCTAGACTCACAGAATTCCTGTCAACGTCTGGATTCGGAATAAATACACACTTTCAGACATTATGCTGGTACATTTTGATGCGTATCCACCAAAAGAGAAGCCCAAGATCTAATGTAGTGCACAATTGCTCGAATTTACTTTTGCACCCACTCAGTGACGCTAGATCAAAAACTATTCACCATGTTGGAAGAACAGCTTGTCCATTTCTATAGGAAAAAAACTTTAAGGATAGGACACGTATTAAAGAGAACGTTTCCTTGCAAATTATCCAGACAAGTTACTGCATCTGTAAGGCATTAAACACGCTGGAGTTCTCAGGTCCAATTGGAACTGCTATTCATTGCTTAGTTATAAACTCACTTCGGAAATGGTTGACCAGCTGTGTCCAGCTGCATGTTTCGAAGTTTGTTTCGAGCTTTCTCGGCCTTTTCTGGTCCAGAAAGTCCCAGCCACCAGTCGCGCATCTAGCATACGAATGTTAGCCGGAGAACATCAAATAGAGTATTCCGGAAGTCCTACCTTTCCCAGCACGGTGAGCTTTAGACGGAAGGAGTCGTGTCTTGACTCAATGCAGTATTCTCCAAAGGCCATCAGCATTGCAATAATAAGGCCCGTAATCAAAACGTAGAATATACCTAGAAATAAAAGGCTAAAAGATACCGAGAAGAGAGCACTCCTCAAATTATGCATACTCATAACAAACCAAAAACACTCTGTGGTGGAGAAGTTCGGGAGGTTTCCGTTAGAGGGGCGCAAGATGGGCCTTCTAAAGAGTAACTTCCATTGCGTTTGGTACTTTCAGCAGAACGGTGGGGGAAAAATATAAAGATATTAGAAAGTAGTGAGCCTCACCCCTCATATCACGCCACCACTTGTTCTTCAATGCTTCCAAAATAGTCCTCTCTTGAAGCTGAAGCACTGTGCGAGAGAGAAGATCCCTCAGTGGTGATCCCTTCGGAAGTGCTATTCCATAGCCCTAAGTAGACAATCTTCACATCTCTAGACGAGCGTTTTAGCTGATAACTGACCTTGGAATCCAGCAGACCTCCTATGCTTTGAAGCTGGCAGTCTCTTTCCATATAGTACTCGAGCATAGAGGATTCCATCATGTAAGCGTAGTTGCCGGCTTTTACCCGTGCTATTCCTTCCTAAACAATCCAGACTTTTTAGAGGGATGTGCTTGAAATCCAAGCTCCAAGGAATATGACACTGATCAGTTGCTAAGGAACCCACTATGAATACATATGCTACAAACTACTAGAAATGAAAATGCGAAGTTTAGTGCACTGAAGCTCACTTTGGAACTGTTCACAAAAACAGGAGGAGAAGAGGACTCCATGACGGACCACCTGAAATGAACAGGAATATCCGATAGATTCTTCTTCTCATTTGCTCTTGTCTTATTCGGAACTATATGAGGCTCACAAAGATTGAGAGCTGCGGAACAGCACAACATTTTGTCGAAAAAGAAATCATCAAAGGAAACACGCACATGCGCTCATAGATGGGAATTCTGCTTTCCCGGAAGAAATCCATAGTGCTACCGCTCTTCAACGTGCCGTACCGAATCTTTTGTTGACTGGCCAAATCGGCAGTACTGCAAACAGAACCTCTCTGAATCATAGAAGCGCGACACCATGGACGCACCTCTCTATTGGCGTGGACATCCTTTCAACAGTGAGGAACGCTGCAAGCTGAGCTGTATACGAAGAGATTAGTATTTGTGTGAACATCCACCTAAACAATTAATATATGCGCAGGAGTTTGGAAAACATGTCAAGACAACGCGCAGACCATATCACGGCCACGACTCGAGTAGCAGCAGCTCTAGGGATGACGTCACTGCCTTGTTGCATAAGTGAACCAACAGAGAACCAGAGGGAGTTCAGCACGCTGAACTGGTTCTTCTGATTCTCAATGCTGCGGTCGCGTTCGTCGATCTTCTCAATGTCGTACCTGAAATGCTGTGCGTAGATGAATTCTTGGTTGGAAGGCTGTTGGAGCTCACCATTCATATGGACTGAATCTGGCCAAGAGGTACATAGTGAAGGACACGGACAGATAGGCGCCTATCAATGAAACCCATACAGGGAGCGAAAGCGGCTCCAAAAATGTGAAGAGTGAGCTCTGAAACTGAGGAGCTTGCTCTTAGGTTCGTGTAGATTACAAATCATGTGCCATAGATAGGGCGACGCATAAGATATAAATGCTGAAAAATCTGGAACACGGCTGCTCTCAAGATTTACTCCGTCAAAACATATTCGTTAAGAATAACTCATGCCGAATGGCGAAATAGCAATAATGAGACTGTCAAAATTCATTGGGATTTGAACATGGTTCAGCAGGGGATATGAAGTGTGTGCAAAGGCATGAGTTAATGTTGAACACATTGCCTACAACTTCTTCTAATTTGAAAAAGAAAGGCAAATTCCGTTGCATTCTGTTTGCCGGGACGTTATGACACTGATCAGGGGCCGAATAACATTTGTTTTGTGTGATTTTGCCTAGAATCTCAGTATTTATGTAACGTCAAGCAGACAGCAGCATTCACCCAAACTTGAACTTGCTGCTGCTTTGCAACGCAGAGATGAACAGTTGGTGGAAGCATCTGCTAGGAACGTTTCCAAATCCAGTGAATGATGCCTAGTTTTACTGGTGGACTTCACTGCCAAGTCCGCGCAATACATGGATTTTTTTCTTCTTCTTCTTTCTTCTTTTTTCTTCTTCTTCTTTTTCTTCTTGAGCGTTTGTCCCGTTCGTTGGCGAGATTTGATCTCCTATACGTATAGAGCCATTTCGCTCCATCATGTGGTCTATGCAGACACCCACACGTTTTAGATCGGCATGCAGTGTGTTCTTGGAGTGCCGCTGTAGACCACCTTGAAGCCGATCTATGTCGTTTCACTTGTTACCAGATAATCTTGCCTGTTGTGCAGCGCATACGTCAACAGTTCACATAAGCTGCATATCAACATGCCGACGCTCAAATTCACAATGCGCGTCTCTGCTATATTGTGATCCTTAAAGGTAGCACCCGTCGAAATTCTCGAGTCCGAGGTAAAATACTAGGGGTGACGCACCTTTGCAGCGCATAATGAATTAATGGGACACAAAGAATCATGATTTACCCATGAACAAATCTGAATCACAATTGTGAACCCGGCCCCGTTGCCGGTGCTTTCGTAACGACGGCGCGCCAGCTAACAACGACTTGTCAAATTCACTAGCGCGTATGACCGAGCCTGTTTAGCGGGAACCACAAGTGTCGGTGGAGCGCGACAGGACGCACGGAAGGAGAGACCCCAATTTTGCCGCTTTCTCGCTATTTCACTGTTGGATAAGAGTTGCAGGAGCCTGAAAACCCCAAAACAGAGCAAAATCTCAGACACGAAGATTTGAGTGGGTGCTGCCTTTAACGGCTTGCCTGCTTGCCCCCCCCCCCCCCCTCCCCGATGCCACCATTCGCGCAGATAGAGGCCCTTCGCTTATTTGCCACAATCACCAGGCCCCACAACTCTCGCTGACCCTCTGGCCTTTTTTCTTGAAACTATCTGATATCATTGATCATAGGATGTGACGTGGGGTTTTCCCGAGTGGCCTATCTCCCAAATACGAGGACGGTGAGATTCGAATCCCAGACAATGGAGGAACTTGGTCCCGAAACGAGCGCCTTAGAAAACTCGCCCCTCCCCCCCCCCATCCCCCACCTCCTCCCTCCCACCCAACGACGACTACTTATTACTACAATTACTTACTACTTTGTTGATACGTAGTAGTTAGTTTACTTTCGTA
>KN726472.1:23475-44699 GCA_000816745.1 Ancylostoma duodenale
CAAAACCACAATTTTTCCTTCGGGGCTCCACCCCGGACCCCAGTACGAAGCTCCCTCTGCTTTTTGGGCCTTTTACGAAGCCCAGCTTGCCCCCGGGGAGACCTGTGCTGAGGCCTGTCTAGAGCGTAGCTGGCAGTTGCTATTGTTCGCGCTCCGGCAGTGCTTGCATGCTCGAGATATAAGAGGATCCCACTGGTGCTTGTATTGCAAAATTGACCCCATAATCGATTGGATCCCGATTCGCTCAAGCGAAAATTAAGACGAACAAGTAAAAAGCAGGAATTTTCGTTGATGCTGCCTTTAATCTTGCGTGAAAAGAACACTATGAAGCCACCAATGAGAATACCCGTAAAGAAAGAATTGAAGGGAAGCTTCTCAAATGAGACCAAGTGTCAACCAGTTGTGGAGCCTGCACGAAGGCCCGAGAATGATGCTAGCAAAATTTTTTCAAGTCCTCAACTTCAGTCGGTGCCCTACCAACTCCCCCGACCTCCCCCCACCGGATGTCTCTATCTGATTGATTCCTACATAGATCAAATGCATGTTATGGACCACGTATTAGCGTTGGTAAGCTTGGGTAGATTTCCCTGAAAACTCGGAAATGATGGTGACTGTGACTTGCATGCCGCAGACATCTTCTTGGTAATTCTGAAGGACCTACATCGATGCCGGTAGAGGAACTTCGAAATCAGATTTATAATAGTTTATTATTGCTGCAAGAGTAGTTAACATACCCTTTTAGAGATCTCCCTGATATTATAGCTTCTTTGTTCGGGACGTGAAGGTAATCTGATATCCATAATTTTGGCGTACCCTGTACATTTGTATTGTCACCATTTGCACTGTTACCTCAACACAGTCCAAAATGGACGATGTTTCGAAATCCTCAATCAACAGTCACAATTCATAAAGCTTACACGAGAAACACCAAATGATGGTTGGTTACCCTACCTAAACACACAAATACATCTTTGCAACGGCTTGATAGAGGTGAAGTGGTATCGCAGACGACTTCAAAGAACATCATACTACACGCAAGATCTGCACATCCTGGAGACGTGAAACGAGCTATTGTTCGGAATATGTTCAGGACAGTCAACCAAGTTTTCAGTGGTGAAGCCGGACGCCAAGAATCACTCGGGTTAGCAAAAGCATCGCAAACAGCAACGAGTTCGGAACACCGCAACGACGACGAAAACGACCCGTTGTGAATTCAAACGTTCCCTGCACGAACAAGCTCCCCCTTTGTCGTCCTTTTGCTTCTGATGAGGCGAGCGCTCAGTTACGACGATGCATCGTACGAGCACAACTGCAAAATGGTGTGGTCTTGGTGAACATTCCCAACGATAACATCTAGAAACAGTTAGTGCGGAATAGAATTTACGATCGACCGTGCATTACTAACAACTGCGTTGTTTGCCCATATGAAAAGACTGGGGACTGTTCGCAAACAGCTGTGATACAGCAGATAAAGTGTTTGAGCTGCAATGCCTTGTACATTGGCGAGACCGGACGAGTACTTAGTGTACGCATGAAAGAACATTTGGCAAGTAAGCGACGTGGCAGCCTGGTTTGGCTCTAGGGAAACATAACTATGACGTGCACAATGGACAAGACTTCAATGTGATGTGCACGATCTAAGCATACAAGCCTGAAATCTCAGCAAGGAAGGTCCTGGAAGCGTTTTAGATTTCAGCTCGGAATCCAATGATGAACAACCGAAACGTGTGCTTATCGGTTATGAATGACTTCCTGCCCTTCATGCCTTTTGTGTAAGCTGTAGATCATTATTTTATCTGTCGTATAAATGCCATCTTGAGTGCATAGTGACACTCACTCGTCCAGTGACAGTCACAATCGGCGCGAACGGAAGAACCCGCTAAGTCGGTGGACTTTGTGGTACGTTGTGTGGCTCTTTCAAAGGGTTTCCAGATGCACCTAGGACAATGCCGGTGACTTCCTGAGAGGGATGAGGCATTTGGCGGTCCAGAACTTAAATATAGCATCTGCCAATTTCTGGCCTTTGAAGAGGACGTTCCCGTTGCAACGTCAGGCCGTTGACAATAGAAGTTCCACCTAACAACCTGGTCGGCGCAGAAGCAAAGTATTAGTTAGCACCCTGTATATTTTTTTTGTTTCTATCGTGGAATTCGTTGTAAGAAGCGCAACAATCACTGGATAGGATACAATCTTAGTCATCGTGAGTGCGCCATTTATTTCAAAGCCTTTACTTACAAAGATCATTTTTGTGGGTTTCTCCCCAGAGTTTCGGTTCAGTAGAACTACACATCACACGAGTGATCCTTATAGTAGAACTTTCCGTCGTAGGTGCTGCGTCTAAATGTAGCTTTTCCGGATCTTTCTTTTTGCACTTGTTGCCTACCTGCATACATTATGATGCTCTTTTCCAGGATAAAAAACAATATGGTATTTTTGACAGCTTCACAGTAGAAAATGCTTGCACCGTCTAGCCTTCCCATCACCTCCTCTCACCCATTTCTCAGTAAAAATCTTAAAGTGTTCATAAAAGTGAGCAACAGTGGTCCTCCATATTCCTTCGTTCTTCTAGGGCTCTTATACCTCTCGAGGTTCAAAAACATATTTTTAATGTGTTCTGCAAAACAGGTACTCATAATTGTAGACTGACTAGTTTTCATAAGTGTTCATCGGTCCATAAATTTGCAAGGCAAAAGAAAAGCTCTCCTTAATTCATCATAGAACATTTTCAGAGCTGTATTCTCTTGACGGAATGAGCGCAAGAGTCTTCTATAAGTGGAAACCTACGAATAAAACACGGTGAAAGTTTACACACATACGTAGTTCAGTGAAACACTACCACAATGGGACGATGTTTTCGTTGGACAAGAAAACGGTTCTGCATTTGGAGTAACAAGAAACTAACTCTAACTGTTTATGAAAAAAATTTAAAAAATTATGTTGTACTGCCTGATTAGTGTATTATCTTCGTTGAATTTGAAGTGGACGCAGTATGTATAATACTTCCAAGAAGTGTTTCTCCGACTGTAATTTGAGAGATAATTTCTTTTTTGAAGCATAGAGCAGGTAAAGGATGGAGTTTTTGAACACAAAGTGGTGAGTCATATTTCTTGTGCAGTGAAGGAAACTTTCTGTGCAAAAGTCGTATTTTCTGCAGACGGAAACACTCAACTACATTCTGCAATCCCTTCTTCATTGGGATTTAAGCGTTACACTGTGCATCGTCTTGACACACTTCCTCATAAATTTCTTGCTGGTCTACATTGAAAAAATGAGAGTGGAAGCCTTGCTTTTTTGTCCAGGAGATCTTCCGGAACTTGATTTCAAATCAGTTTTCCTATAGAATCTAGCTTTAGTATTTGTTCCACGACCGGACACATGGAATCGCCGTGGTGGTCAGTGGGTTCATGACTCAAGTAAAGTGAATCATACATGGTGACCCAAAATCCCTGGTCAGTGTTCACTGCTACCTCTGGCAATGATTTTTGCACATCCCAGAGGCTTTAAAAGATGAGGAACCTTTAAGGGCTCGAAATTAGTCGTTCCATTTGTTCCCAAGAGATGGTTCGCAGTACAGGATTGTCAACAGAAGCACGCCTACAAACTGACCAAGGAACAGGCACGCACCCACCTTACTATTAGGTGCGTGCAAAAGTTCCGGGGCAATTGGTGGTGTTTCAACATTCAATGTCATTTTGCTCCTTGCGGTTGCCACATCCTGCAAAGGTTTTCATGTGTGTTGGTAGTAAAGCTTCTGCCACCCACATCACTTTTGGCTCTGATCAAACATCGCAGCGTTGATGCGTTTTAGTTTCAAAACTAATGCTATGTGCAGTCAGCAAAATCCTGAAGTTTTGCTTTATGAACTCAAATCCAAATTATGAACAAGGGAAGCAACCCATAGCATCAGTAACGCATTGGTGGAGAATATCTTCTCTAAAATGTCAGGAGCTAGCAGGTTCATAAAAAGTCTGAGCGGAGATGAGAGTTTGCAAAGTGCTCCACAAGCCGCACTGAGGCTTGGTCTTCACAAAGGCGCCCGGAAAGAGCAGGTTGAACCAGACCGTATGTAAAGTGCGGAAGACATCACGGGGAATTTAGCTAACCATGCCGCGCCACTGGTAGAGAATCGCTAAAAAGAGGAAGGTAAGTAGATGGATTTTGCGTGAGTCGAGCGACGAACACCAACATCGGCACTGGCAAGTCTGCAGATATTCGACCTACAGAATGCTCAGCAGCGCGATTCTCGGAAGAATTGTTATTGATTATAGAGAATGGGTTATGTGCGACAATGAGAGGAAGTCGTCCGCGAGTCTAGGCTTCAGCTACCCACCTAAAAAATAGGCAAACCATTGCCGCATTCTGAAATTTTTTTGACATTTCATGGCCAGCAACGTGAGTAACCCGCAATGAATATTTTTCCAATTGAGTGCTAAATAATCGCCCAGTCATACCCCCTTTGCCTAAGGTAATCATGGCGAAACTCTCAACTATAAGGCCGAACCAGGCAAACGTACGTGGTACGGTGCTTCTAAGGGATGATGCATACCAGCATGTTGGTGTGTCAACCGTATAAAGAATTGGCCATTTGTGTTTCAAAATTCCAACCTAATATTTATTACACCTTGGACCTGTCTCTAACAGACTTTCCCCATTTCAAGCTCCTACGGCTTTACAGTCGCTGCAAAACTCTATGTGAACAGACCCTACTCAAAAACGACGTGTGCCACTCTTCCGAGTACAGACCTGTCAAATTTTTGGGTTTTGGGAAAATCTTCTTATGCCATATTGGCAACATTACGGGAATGCCAGTACCTTTTTAAATTGGGTAGAATTACTGAGATTGAGTTTCAAGTTATGGCGTTTTGAAAAATGAGGTGCAACTGCCTCGGAACTTCTGCACGCACCTTACTAACTTCATTATCAACCGACAGCCCACACTGAGCCTCTTCAGCTTTGAATACATACGTTCCTTTCTAGTGGTGACGGTTGTGCTAATGCCTTCATTTCAATGAATTCTTTGAGGACTCTGGATGAAGCTAGGAGGAATTTCTTGACGACATGTTGATGTCGATAGGAAACACAGTCGTTACTGCATCGTCAACCGTTTACGACAGTTTCTGCCTCACTGCACCAATTAGAGCAGGATTTTTGGAATGCAACTGGCAAATTATAATTGATAGTTCCTTTAGCGAACATCTGCTCCAGTCATCTATTCCCATAATGTGAAATTTTTTGCAGTACTTGAAATCTGGCCATAGACTTTTGGGGCACGTGCTCAGTGATTGGATGTCTCAGAAAGGTGGAAAGACTGCTGGCTATGTTTTCATTTACAAGACAGGACTGAAATCCCCAGAATACTTCCCATTTTCAGGCAATAAAATTGCTTGAGATAGAACCGATCGAAATTTTTTGATCACATCCAGCGGAAGGGAAATTCCAAGTCGGAAAACTTGCAGTTGATCTTTCCTTCCCCTGAAAAAGATTGTGAATATGGTGTCAGAGAACCAAACTGTCCGCTCGCACTTGAAATATTATATACATATGCTCTGCTCGTCAAATAGAAGCTGGATACCATGCTCGGGACAAGCTCTGAAAGGAACCCCTGTTTCTGGACATACTCAGCCTCGTCGTTCATTCCTGTCTCTAAAAATTGTCCACTCAACGACAGGAAAACGCTAACCAGAATAGAACACCGGACTGGGAGAGGAGCAGCAAGGGCAATTTTTCCTGTGTTTCTCCTTTGCAGCCCCTAATCAAGCATGGCAGAGTGATGGTGTTCTTGCGGTTGATTGCCCAGTGCCTGTTTCGTCTAGTTGCGCGATCTGCAACAACTTCCTGATGCGATCATGAATTAGTCAAACAAAAGCTGCTGAGCGACTGGACGGTCGGCGTCCATTTTATTGCCAGACGCTGGAGGACGCTGTGGTCGGAGCAAAAATCATGTCAGCATCGCCCTAGTTTTCGGTCGTCGAAAATAAATGGCTAGAGGTCGGCCGCAGTTAGGTCAGATTTGGATATGCAAAAATTTCATTGAGATCATCACTGCTTCACATCAAGGTGAAGCAGTGATGATTTCGAAATACTAAGCTACTGCCAAAGATCGATGGCCAAATCTTCAACTTTGAAATAAGACTGAAGTTCCAAACGAGCCACAATCCACTGAATATAGACGAATTAATTTCGTCATTTCGTCACTTAGTCATGAGAAACCAGAAATAATCGTTCTTTCGTCCATCAGGAGTTGCTGTATATTGTAGGCGCATCAAGAGAATGACCATGAATTCATCCAGCAATGGTAAATTCGCCCCAGGATTCGTGTGCGAGAACAGTACCTCTCTTGACCACTATTTCACTTTGGAAATTCATTGTACAGGCCTCATATAGACTCAACAAATCTGAATAGAAGTCACACAAATAGGTAGCTTGAACAACCACGAAAAAAAAAATAGCAAGACTCAACAGGAATGGCGACTAGAAGAAAGCAAAGGGAAAAGGCAATTATATGTACAGAAGGGAACTACCCTTCTTGAACTTTAACATGTAGAAGCTACTTTACTACTGTCGATGAATTGAGCGTCCCTAAAAATCCCGATATACCGCGAAATCTCCAACACAAAAGTTCCCATGAGTGCTGCCTTTCATTGAACGTAAATACCGACGAAAGTCTGAAAGACATCCGCTGTCACTGTATAACAGCTGTATTGTTACAACAACAACACGTATACTATTATACATAAAAGCAACCAGTAGTGGCACCAATGTGTAAATTCGGGAATTCAGTATCGTGACCGTGATGATTTTTTTCTTAAACCCCAGGGTTCAGCTGAAAAACCTTCACAATGGGTATGGAACATTAGACCTGGAGTGGGCGGCGCTGACGGGCCCTGCAATTGGCCAATTGGGTGAACCGACCAATCGTAGAGCTTGGCCACACCTTCCCCCCTTTCCAGGTATAACGCGCCACACCCCTTCATAACTTCTTGCAGTATGACGTGCAGGCAACAACACCGTGAGAAGCGCAGAAGCTGTACTATGTCGATTACCTTAACCGGACATTGCCACTAAGCATTTTCCTAGTGTGAGATGTCCATAAGCAACGCCTCATCGCACCGAGTCACCTTGATTCTTTCTCAAAGATGAAAAATAACGTTCTCGGGGAAGAAGTGATCATTCTCGAAAAATGTTCGGCTAGTCTTCAAGTAGCAATCCAAGCCTATCAAGTTTCGTTCTGAATTTTCTAAAACTGATGTTTCGTTTTCAAGTTTGGAACAGATCCGATATCTCTTCGATTTTTCCGAGTTCCACATATCGGTGTCCTATTCTCCAGGATGTTTACAAAGCCTACATTTCTGATGCACCTTCCGCACCACCCATTGAATCACTGTAGCTGCAACAGTGCGCAGGCGTTTTCCCGGAAGCTTTCTTGCGGGACTAATCCCAGACCACCCGTGAGTCAACGCTGCGCCATCAGCGAGAGTGTCCCGCTCTGCAATTGCCCGAAAAACGTTTGCTCACCAGGTAAACCACCACACGAAGGTGCAAGCCGGCCAGATCATCGGCTTCAGGATCGATGTCGAACTCCCATTTGTTTGCGTAGCGGCTGTCGAACAGCCAGCCGGTCCGTTCGGACCAATTCCCGAGCTGAAATGCAGTGTTTGATTATTCGTTCTGAAGTACCATCAAACATGATTGATGACCAAAAAGTCGAACAAACAAGGGCTGCACCAAAAGATATATCAATTTTCACCCTAACAAAGCGCTGAGTGTGACTCCGGCCGGTTCTGGTGCGAGAAAGGGTTTAATGGTCATCAAAGTTCACCATGCTTGGGTAGAACGATATGGATTATCCCATCATTTGAGAATGAAGAACGAGAAGGTGGAACTCATTTCGCAAACGGATGTTTGATTTGGAATTCTACTTTCTCTGGTACCAATTATTTTGAGTAGAAATTGGTGTGATAGGATAACTTTCGAATCATTCGAATAGGGTACAAATTTTTTAAATCTTTTGTAGAAAAACACGGTTTACGCACAATAATTCACTGAACTGAATAGTGTGATCAATGAGACTGTCCTCACACAGCTTTCCACTACAAACACAAATCTTGCACAGATCTGATGAGTTTGTGTAGTGTAATCTATTCTATGAGTTGTCCCAAAAATGATGACCATTTTCAAATTTCACATTTAAAAAAGACATAATTCGGTACAAACCAGAGATCTGCGTCTTCTCGAAATAAAAGCTGCTGTGGCAAATAATGGATTTTGTAAAAAAACATTGGCAGAAAAAAAAAGAAAATAAAGGCCAACTGCAGCACAGTTCATGTAATGTTTCTTTCACAGAAATGTTATTATTGGTTGGGGAAAGCGATGACCAGTTGGAGAACGGGTTGCCCTAATATGATGTGTCAGTGAACAGTTCAAACTCCTAACTAAGAAAATCCTCGCGGTCTGAGAAAAATAAAATCTGAGAAAGTAGAAACAGCGTAAATAAAGATAAACATTGCGCTGGAACTTTCCAGATAGATTATAACACCATTCATTTGTCTTCCATTTTCCTGAAGGATTCAAGAGCGAGCGTGAGCAATTATCATAAATTTAACGTCAGAGTACTGTGTTATTTTCACGCCGATGGTCTAGCAAGCATGTCAAGCTTGTCCATAAAATGGGATTGAAAGCCCCAGATAAATAAAAAAAAAAACAGGATTATGTACCAGTTTCAGATAACGTAAGATTTTTGTGCATGAGAGTCCAAGGGCCTCCAGAACCATCCGATCTTCCTTGACACACAGTCCACCAACTATTAATGCAGTGGAACTGTTCCTGCCATAGCTTACTTGAATTGTTGTTCTCTGTTGTTTGATTTTACAAAATTCGATGGCATAACCGGAAAAAATGTTTATTCGAGACGATTTTCTGCGCCTCTTCACGCCTCCTTGGCAGGTGGTGAAAAACATCTGGTTCGGTTTTGCTTAATATTCGCCTGATATCGGCGGCAATCGACCAAACAGCAGAGCAGGCTGAGCAAAGAAGAGACAACCGGTCCTTTTAGCGTCACCACAGCGAAGGCGCAGAATGGTAAACGAACGATGTGTTAGACTGTCCTGCTCATGAGGACAGTTGGGCAAATTGCGCTTCTTATTCGCCGATGACGCCAACAACAGCACGTTATTATGCATGAGTCACAGGGGCACGATTTTCTCGGAGCTGAACGTGACCGCACGATCCGCGGCGATGAACAGCGATCGATGCAAAGTCGAAACTTTGGAAAACAAAAACGGGTAGAGTCGACCCCGTTCCACTCCCAGCCATCCGCTGCCCACCAGCAACATCAATTATGTCCGATTCTCGAGCAGAAACAACAGAAACACTAGGAAATTCTGACCCTCCGCTGCAGTGTCCAGCGCGCGGAAATCGGCCTGGTCCTGTTCCCCAGCAACACAACGTATCAAAGAAGCAAAGCCCAACGATTACACCGCTTAGCAGCAGCTTCACGAAGAACGCGTGAAAAGGCGCTTAACAAAATAAGACCCGGCCAAGGTCGCCCCGTCGCCAACCCCTACACAGCAAACACACAAGTTCCCAGCCACTGATCCTCTTCACACTTTCATGTCGCTGGCAGCAACTGTAAACATTTTGAACAGAGGACACTCCACCTTTGGTCTACCCAAAGGGAGGAAAAACAACCGGAACAACCGCTCACTAGAGCGACCTGAGGTAGAAGTTCCCGAGAGGCACCATATAGGGGAAGGCGAGCAGTAGCAGAACCCACGATAAGTGCAGGAAAGGGTCTTAGCTTCCCGCTCATCCGGAGTGGACGGGTCTCTCGGGTGAAAATCGAGGTTTCACAATTTCCATCGCGGCTTACGGCACCCAGGTATTACCATTCGACTGCACAAAGCATTTCTATTTCTTCCTTGGAAAACTGTCCATTTCAAGGAAACGAGAAGATGACAGTTCTTCCCGAGATGTTCAACCATAGTGCTCAGATTTTTGAGCTCTCAGAGGTGGTTGCTGTTTGTCTTCCGTCCGAGTTCTCCACGAAGGTGTCACTGCCGGCCACAGTGCACATCGAAATGTAAACAAACGGCGTAAGTCTGAATCAGATTACTTTTTAGAGTGGTTTGAAACATCATTGTATAACAGTGTATACCGGAGCGGAACAAGTTTACTGGAGACGAGTCACAAAATTAAGAAATGTTGTCGAAATCAAACGTCGCCCCGGAACCCCACCCCCGCGAAAACACCCACATTGGGGAGAAGAGCGCCTAGGGCTATGTCATCAATCGTAGTTTACGTTCCGCACAATGCGCACCGTAACGTGAATGCATTGTAAAAAGTGTAAATGCGTGGAGGATTACGAAAGAAATGCTAGAACTTTATATAAGAACCGTATGATTCGACAGTTCTTTTCCTATATTCGAACACAACCACGAAAATCACTTTTCAGCAAAATTTTCAGAATTAGGCAACATTCGCTGTCACAATGGTACTCGTCACAGTGATTTTCTGATATGTGTACAGAGAACAAACAAGGTTCTGGAAGAAAACCACTGAGTCATCCAAAATGAGCTCTAATTTAACATAGTTACGGTAGTTATATTGACTCAAAATACAAATTACAGCCACAGTATACCGAATATAGACGAATTAAGTCGAAGGTCCGCCAATTAGTCGTGAGAAACTGGAAATAATCGCTCTTTCATCCATTATGGGTTGGTTTTTATACTAGGCCCATCTAAGGAGCAATTCAGGTCCACAGAATAAGGTTACCATTCGAGAAATTGCATTGAATATGGGGCCAGGAGCTATCACAACTCCTTCGAAAAAGCAGCTGAGACAGAGGGAATCCAAAGAACGAACAGTGAAGCCTAACCAGCGCCAATTTTTTATCAGCAGCTTGATCAGAACTGAAATTCAGGAACGTTCCTGGAAAGGTTCTAAGCTCCTCGCTCATCCACAGTGGGCGAGTTTTCCTAACAAATTGTGATGTATTCTGCTATCTTTGGCCTTACTCGCTATCATTAAACGAGAATAATCACAGACCGCTTGAATAAAGTGTACCTATTTTTATCAGGGTGACTCATTCACCTCAGAATGGCGGGTAGACCACTACCTTCTCGGTAAAATTCATGAATCCCACCAGAGAAAAAGAAAAGTCCAGTACGGTTAGCAGCTGGTCTCACCGTAATTTCCGGCCGTGAAATAAATTGTGGTCCCCGCACAACTATAATGAAGGCAAGCAACTAGGTGATCAGGGTCTATCAAACGTTGAGCAACCTATCTAAGCCGATTCTGAGTTTAGAGAGGGTGGTTTGTACCCAGCATATTCAGAAATTACATTGATATCCTGTTTTTCGGACTGAGCTTTTCATTTTGTCCCCGCTAATGGTGGATTTGAGAAACTAAGCAAGGTTTCACGCTCATTGTTATGAAATAGTTACAAAAATAGCCATATAAAGCCAAATAGCGGTATTCCAGCCAAAGTCCGCACTCGTCCTAGTACCGAAAGGATCAGGATTAACATTGAGATGCCTGAACATTACCAGATAGGTAGTGACCTACCCTCAATTCCAAACAGGGTGAGCTTTCCTGGCTGAAATAGATACACTTTGTGTACACTTTGTCCGAGCAATTGGTCTTATTCAGCGATAAAAAATTATAGTAAGGATATCAGGATTAACCATATTTTCCAGGAAAAAATACATAAGAACGGAGGATTAGATCCTTCTTGAGGATGTCCGTGAATCCCAGCACTACGCTCACTAAGGATGGGAAAAAGCTATTGAAAAAAAGGGGCGTGGCACATAAAACGACATTTTTTAAGGAAATTCTATCAAATCCGATAGTTTTCTCTTTTGATTACGGTTTTGCAGTTCTCTCCTGTAGAAATTCACTCCCCAACGAGGCGCAACTTACAATGAATGAGACCCCGCAGTGAAAATAAGTGGTCCACTACGGGCGAGAATGTTTTTCGTGGAACCGCAGTGGTTCACAGCGTGTGGGCCAACAGTCACAGTTCTGATGTCATATCTTTTTCGGCTCCAAAACGTAACAATTAAGCGAATAGTGCGATGCGTCTTCTATAGGGCTAAAGAACCTGTTTCAGACAGTCTCGGGTATAAAAGGCTGCCGCGGCACTGCAGCGGGCAGCCTACGCAGTCATGCTCAAACTCGTCGCCCTAGCCTGCTTAGCTGCTATCTGCCTCGCTCAGGGTGGACCCGAAGGACCCCCTCCTTTCCTGAAGAATGTCAGTTTCATATCGTCTTTTACAGAATTTTCTATTTCGCTGAATGCTAGGATTTCTCTCGAAACTCTGTTTGAGCAGTGGTTAGAGCTGCATAATTTTAGGCTCCTCCCGCGAAGGTGCAGGAATTTGACGCTCTTTTCGCCGATGCTGGAGGTCTGACTGACGCCCAGATCGACGCTAAGGTCAAGGCATGGATCGGAAAGCAGAGCCAGGACATCCAGGTTAGTTCCGCTCTCCAGATCTCAGACTTTGCCGCTAGGTGGCTCTGTCTCGTGTTATTTTTCCTTTCCTGGTATATTGCAAATTTTCTGCTCTGCTGTTCTCGAAAAAGTTCGGTTCCACCATAAACGGACTAAGTCGTTATCTGCCAAGAGACGTTGTTCATTTCAGACCGCATTCAATGCCTTCGAGAGTGAGGTGAAAAGCGCTCAGCAACAGGGTGAGCAAGCTCACCAGGCTGCTGTCGCCAAATTCAGCGCTGCGGCTAAGGCTGTAAGTGACCTTGTGTCTTAATGTCGTGACTTTGTCGTTATCCGGTCGAGTTGCAGGCCGATGCCAAGCTCACCGCTATCGCCAATGACGCATCCAAGACGAATGCACAGAAGGGAGCCGAGATCGACGCCGTTCTCAAGGGTCTTCCACAAAACGTCCGTGACGAAATCGAAAATGCAATGAAGGGATAAGAGGGCGTTGTTTTGTATATATGAACCGATAAATATGCAAAATAAATATCTCCTCTTCGTGGTGGATGCATTTATACACGAAACTGCGTCATGCCCTCGACTTTTTCCACCTGTCCATTCACACTACACTTGAATCGCATCCCTTGTTAACCAAAATAACGGCCCATGTCCTTGTTCGCAAGTACAGCAGATATTGAAGGTCTCTTTCTCCTGATTCTTCAGTTGTCGGACGACAAGATACTTTTCGCCAGACCACTGCTTTTTCGCCAACTTTCAAGGACATTTTATTTCAACCGAGATAACGCTCTTTTCCAGGTCGGAGAAAACCAAATCTACAGTATCCTACCGTAATTCACGGCAGAAAAACGGCTCGCCGAAGAGCATTTTTATGATGGCGATATCATTTAGGAAAAATCGAAGAAAGAAGAACGCTCCAGTTCTTGAACAGTGCATGGAGCCGTGTTTTTGTGCGCTGTTTGCGACCAGCGGCGCTCGTTCGCCGTGACAAAATTACAGTTGCGATGTGGGACGCCATGTTGTAACCTCTGCGCCACATTCAGTTCTTCTCCCATTCCCGTCTCAGGTAGCGCCGTCGTAAAAAAAACGAGCCTTCCGGGTACTATTTTATCAAGAAAGGGCGGTGGACTAGCTCAAACAAGTGGTGCAGAATCCTCCTGGTGAATGGTGCGATCAGAGTAATGGGAAATGATAAACATCAGTAGGTCCTCTTTGCGCTGAGGATCTGTCTGTGTTGGGTTGATAACCAGATTCACCTAACATTCTCGAAAGAAGAAAAAAGGGAGAATCCCGAGCTTGCTGACCACATGCCTTCCCTTCCCCCTCCCCCCCCCCCCTCTTCTATAGAGCTCGGTACCGATCCAGGAGATCCAGTTTTCGTTAAAGATTGTAGAGCTTCCTATAGATTCGTTTGTCAGAAATAAGACTTTTAGCTTGGATGAAACGCGTTCCTAGAATTGTTCGAATTTTATTTTGAATGAAACTACTATATGAAAGAAAACCATTCTATGATTTTTTCCCTCACGAGTTCAAACTAACCCCTGGGAGAAGAAAACTGCTCATAAGGTATGAAATTCATAAATATATGAATGTGCTAGACTCCAAAGCTCAGAGAAGGAGCCAGGCATCTTAATTTGTTTTAACTTTCTATTTTGAGTAATTTTTTGCAACTTTTTTTCGTTAAATATAGCTAACTAAGCAAGTGTACGAGCGGCGCTCATTCTCAATGTGACTAATACTCGTTGTGCACAGGCTTGCATTAATTACATGGGCACAGCTGCCGAAGTGACCTCAGGAACTTGTCGGTTATCTTATCCATGAGCACCTTCCATAAGCAATTGATGTGCCCTAATTCTCGAAGTAATTAGCCCATTGGTGCCTATCATCAAGTGCGAACGGGGAAGGTCGATACCAAGGCCGATGCCGCTCTTTTTATGCCTGAAAGGCATTGATATCTCATTTCTTGGAAAAAAAGAGGCGCATAACTACCTGTGGAAAGATTAACATGATGCATAGTCACTCTGGAAAATGCTTAGTTGCTCTAGTTTTTGAGGCCACAACGGCAGCAGTGCCAAATTATTGCGGATAATGTTCTTTATTTATCTGGTGTAAATCACTTCAATTTCGTTCGGCAATTTCCTACGGACGACGCTCCAAGAAACACGCTGAAGGCTATTTGCCACGGACGACGCTCCAAGAAACGGGCTCAAATTCCGAAATATTTTATACATACAGCCGTGATCAGCCTGTCAAAAGGTGATTTTTTTAGTCGGCGTGCGAAATCTCTGGTGACGAAGATGCATGTCAGACTTATGCAGTCCCATCCTAAGAATAGGCGATGATGAATCAACAGCTATGCAAAGCCCACGTCAAATAAATGGATGCCTTCTGCAATTGTCCTGGAGCTGCGTCGTATGGAGATCCACATAAAAAAGGCAACACGCCTCAGTGGAACATCCGCTTGCGTTCGTTTCCTTGTGGAGATGTGAGAAAAGGGATTGTTGCGTTGTCTTTCTGCGCAACAATCCAACCAAATTTTGAGAGTTTCTTTTGAAAAAATAAGCAAACATGGTGGGTACACTGCGTATTCGAACAATGTTTGCTCAGTAACTGCACCACTACCACATTCAAGTGCTCTTTCGTTACTGGTTGTTACTGGTTGTTCGCACGAGATGGAAATATTTTTGTGGCCACAGTTCCAACAACATCAACGTGTAGGAATTCGATAACACAGCGGTGACCAAAGAAGCTCCGGCTGGGCACAACATCGAATTAACCATGCATCATTGACAAATTCTAAAATTACATTGGAATTTCGTGGTCTGCTCAGTTCTCGTTTCGCGCATGAACCTTATACGAAAACTAAACATAAAAGTACGTAGGTTTCCTCCTGCACTCATCAGTAAGGTAAAGGAAACCTACCGAATTGTGTTTATTAAGTAACGTTTGATATGCGCACATATTTTTGAAATAAGTCTACTTAAATTTTAGGTTAAAACTCATATCTGGTTCGATTCATATAAACATCCAATCATATGTAAGCAATGTGCATTGAAAATGAGCAGTACCGAGTGGAATATAATCAACAAGAAGATGTTGATTATATGGCACTGGGTTTTTGGACTACAATTGTTCACTTGTAATCGATCGTAATTATGACCAAATGGATGTATTGAATGGGTGGAATAGGAGGATGTATTTATTGATTACAGATTTAATTTGTCATGGTTTATTGAGACCTGAATCACCATCCTTTTAGTATTCTTTAGCTCATTGTATTGTAATCAAGATATTTCCTTTATTAATCCTTGAGTTCTAGAGGTATGTATGTCAAATTTATGCAAAATATAATTATTTTTGCACAAACAACGTATATATGCGCTTTCTATTACAGATCGACCGTGGCCCATGGCTAGCAGTGTGTTTTTTGTTCGATTCAGTCTGTTTATAAAGTCTTTCCTAGTAGAACAAGTGCGGGCGATTCGCAGAATTTCAGTATATATTTATTTATTTATTACATGAGGTACCTCATGCTAAAAGTATAAATGGTAGCTTTTTTAATACCGATTGAAATATTAGTGGAAGAGTGTGGGAATCGTTTAATGGCAAAGCCGAAAGAATCATTCTTGTCATAGTTTTTTGTCATAACGATGTTGTTTTTTTATACTATTCTCCAAATGCAAATAGTTACATTTGTAATTGTACTGGTGTATAGTTTCCAACGATAGTACTTTATGATAGACTTTATCCAGAACTGTTAAAACTGTACGGTCTAAAGTATTATGTATTACCAGTAGATCGTCCATATATCTGTCAGGATAGAAGTAAATGTTCGCATCTAAATAATTTTTAGCGTAGGTGTATTCATAGTATGATACAGTGAGATCTGCCAAGAGGGGACTGAAATTGTCACCTTGCGGTACGCCTACGATTTGTTTAAATACAAGTGGACCAAATGAACAAAAACCATTATTGAGAAGATAGTCTACCAAAAAAATGTCTGTGATAGTGTACTGTCTGCAGGGACACTGGTCATAATTTTCTGAATAAAAAACTTTGTTATACTGAGTGCAAATTAGTGTCCGCTTATTAGCATTGCTGAAACACAATTTAAGAATTTCCTTAACTCGTTGTGGACGTTATCTTACAGAAATTATTGATGTTCGTTTGTTGGTGTAAGGGATTCAGTTTCAATTTAGGATATGACAATCAGACAAGTATTATAGTACAAATTCTGATAGCCCTTTCTTTTACCCTACAATAGACAAAAACAGTCTGGTTAGCCCCTGAGGGACCCGCTCATCCACCAACATGACGATACTTGCTAATCTTTAAGGGCGACAAGAGAATGAGCCTCAATAGTCCCACATAAATTTGAAAATCAGATGTCTCTCTCTATCCCTTTCCTGACTCTATTTCTCGTTACCTTATCCATCATTAGTGCAGACCAAGTTAAAGACTGAAAGATTTAGCGTACGAGTATTTGAATATTGACAGTTGCACAATCGAAACTCTATTTAGCCATGATGTGGTCCAAACACAAGTAAAGAGGCTACCAGGAAGTAAAGCGGCTTCCAGAATTGTCACGCAGTGGAAGGTTTCTAGTGTTTTACCGCCATCTATCACTGCGGGACACCCTAAGTCCAAAAATTCTGCGCGAAAATTTTTCGAAAGTGATAAGAACCTAAATACCTGAGCATTAAACATCATGACTTTCTACTACATATGTACCTCGATTAGTGCTAGTCCCACCTTCATAAACCAAAAGAATCAAGGGAAGGTCGTCGTTGGAACTTCTTATTGGTGCATACGGCACGCTGAAACTTATGGCACAAACAATTTACCTGTTGAAAGCATTGGAAGAGGAAATTGAAGGAAAGGTTGTGAGCATACATAAGTGTCAATTTTAATTCTTAAGGTTCCTTTTCCGATAGCTGCACAGACTTCGGATAGTGGCGGTAAGACATATATTTGGGTGCGCAGCTAGTGAACGTCGATTTTCTGCCACCGTTTCCCTAATTATTCGCGAAGGTAGTCTAAATTGCTCTAAGGATTAGCTGGAATGGTCTGCCATAGAACCTCTGTTGTTAAAAAAGCCGTGGGATTCTGAAAATCGGTTCAAATGTTACCACAACCAACAATTTTCCTCCTTCTCGCAAAAGTCTTTTTTTTTGCGCTCAAAGCAAGGACAGAATGAAATTTCAAATCCCGAATTTCACCTGAATTCGTCGGCCAGCGACGCCGTAGACGACAACAAAAGAAATCGTTCTGGAAAAGTTTCACAGATCACCGTTTCTATCGACATATTTGATACGGCGCTTGCGCGTTTGCAAAGGTAATGCCTTCAAATAGCATCACAGGGTGCGGCTTGTTCCCGGACACGAAATTGTAATTTCATATTTCTACCTCAAGGGAAGATCGCGAGACCGACTCGGTGTCACATCAGGGTCTCGTATCCCAGGTACTCCCTGCATCTAAGGTCTCCACAAGTTACGAGATAGGAGCTTCAGGCTACGAACACAAAACCACTTTTGACCATAAGCGGAGAAGTGTTCCCCAATTCTTGGGAAAAGGAGGTATAGCTTGCAAACGCACCCTATCTAAATCCTACAGAATTCCACTGTCTTCCAAAACTCACGCCGATCTTTTTATCGATTGAAATCGCAGCTAAATACATCGCGGGAATTTCAGGAAATCCGACAGGGTGTTTGGAAGCTTGTGAGGATCCCAATTCTAGCCAGTTTGGACACAAGTCGTAATATGTTTTCACATTTTCTAATTTAAACTAATATAATTTTTCTTGTCCTATCTTGTCCTCTCTAATTTTCTTTTTCTTTTGGTCCTTTTTCTGAGTTTGTTTTTCGCAGTCAACCCATTGCTGAATCTTCCTTTTGCAGTTTTCCATTTTTGTTAACTGCTACAGCGCATATCTAGTGCAATAATAAATGAATAATAAAATTGTCCTGATTGGATCGCTTTTTTTTCATGAAATTTTTATGAGAAATAAAGAAAAGTTCTCGTCCGGGAACATAGACAGCACCCTGTATACCGCGCGCACGCGCATTCTCTTTCTTAGGTGTCGGAGGGGATTCAACATAGATGATATGCCTAGTTACTGTGATCGTTTTGAGAAGTTGGGTATAAAAAATTTAGAGCATAGAAGAATCACTCTGACCTCCTTTTTTGTTTCCAAATATTGCATAGAAGTTAAGGGTTGGTAAGTACTGGGTATTTAGGCCTACTGGCACGAGATCAGGTGAGTTTAGCAGACGCTCATACAAAGAGGATGAGATATTTGCAAACGCTCAACACATTGTTTTTTGTGTAGCAAGATGACTCGAGGTCTTCTCTGTGATGTCCCGATGAGCGGTCGATCATCTCTATCTCGCCCCAAATTGACACTACCACTGAGGAGAGAAGACTTCGATCCAACACCACGTGAACCGTGGATCGTATGCCCATTTCTTCAACGGATCGCATACCATTCGAGCTTACGTTTATTGTTCGTTCAATTTCGGTTTCACTACAAAAGGTTGTGTTAATGCTCCTGGATAGAACGTAATTGGTGTTGTGATGATCTGAGACAGACGCAGGTTGGAAGGATTCACGGAGGGAGCTGTGCAAGAACTATTCCTTTATCGCTGAAAATTCGTTCTCCCAAAGTAAAGAGGGTAACTTGACCACAAAGAAAAGAAGAAAATTCAAGCATAATATCAAAGCTGATGACGCCGATGTATGGAGATATTAGCAAACCGCTGGACCCTTCGCGATATCAACCGTACCGCTGCAATGTAGAGAATGGATAAAGAATAAAGAAGGCTTCAATCTGTGGCTCCGCATATCATGCGAGCTGAGAACGGCCAAATTTGCAGAATTAAGCTCAGAGAAGTTGATCTGCAACAAATCCTTAGAAGCATGTGTTAATTTCATCGTTTCTCAGTACCACACTTCACAACTGTCAGTGTCGCCTTTTTGGCTATTGCCTGCTTCCGATGATGAATAATATCAGCTGTCTTAGGAGTTACTATACTCTGTTAAAGGAAATTAGTCACTCAGAGCTGGGCTCCTCTCAATACATCTTGTCTGATGGTTTGTATGGAAGACACTTCTACGCAAACCACCTAGGGACTCCTCCCAATCGCCTTCGCTGTGTCTCTTCCACTCCAATAAACCTCCTACGGCCACACATCTTCGTGACCACACGTTCAAATACATTGGAGGTAACGGGATGGAAGAATGCAAGAGGTCCTTGACCCGCCAGGGTATGCATGGAATCAGAATCATTTGGCATGGTGCTCTCCTGCCCCTTCGTCGCTCGAGAGTGATATCTTCTATCATAATATACTACAATAATATGATATAATACTTATCACACTATGGTTATTTTGGACCGGTAAAGTGGTCGCTGCTAAGGGTCTTTGTTCCGGTCTTCTGATACCTTTGCAGATGATGCGGAGCTCTATCCAGGTGCAGCATTCGATGATGATGTGAGCTAGTGAGAAGTTACTTGGAGGCGCTTAGATCTTAATCTGTGCCAACTTCTGTTTGGTTTGGTAACGTTAGTAGAAAACGTCTTAGTTTTCGCTTTGTTTGTGTTTTTTTGTTGTTATACGCCCACGCGCCTTGAATACATTCGATAATTAATAGATAAATAAGCGATTAAATTTGTCAGTTCCCCAGGGGTGACTTGGGTGAAACTTCATTCAATGAAGCCATTACATACATCACCAATTGCATCCACAATATAGTAATAGTTCTGTAAACCAGGCAGAAATTCAACATTTTGCTCCCAGCAAAAAAAAAAACATTGCACTCCTAAAGAAAAACAATTCAGGAAACTGGTAAATAGATTCATTAGGTCCTCGAATGTTGCCGATAATTTTCAGTAGGATATGTTGCCCTGTTTAGGCACTATTGTTGCTCTCATCTGTGCCGTGTTATAATTTGCAGACACATTCTTTTATTACTGCCCACAGATACCTTCCATTAACGAATAAAAAATGTAGGCATAGGTGCAGAATGTCCCATATGGATGTCCAATGCCCCATATACCCATGTTCTTGTGAAGAAAGAAGCCTCTCGTTTGAGTTGATCTTTCCTGTGTTATTTTTCTTCTCCTCTTATTTTCGATGGGGTATCATACCGTTGCGATCGCTCCCATCCACAAGGAGGCCGGGGCACCGTACCCGTGATCGTACCTTGAGCGGCAGTGATCTGAATCTGACCACATCCGCCCTACGGCTATCGATAATTTCGACCACTGCGCGGCCTCAGTTCGCCTTCGAGAGGTTTAAGCAGATGGCGGCCTTTCCCCTCCTTGCTTGTTATTCCTGTTGTCGATCATCTTTAATACATTTGCTTATTCCGTGCCTAATTACATTTATTACATGCCGTGTGTGTTGCCGTTGTTCTATTGCATCTTAGTGCATGTGGCCCTATAGCCGTAGTTCATTTAGCCAATTACAATTCTAACTGTTACACACATTAAATTAATCACTACTTCGAACATTTGTAGTTTTATCCATTTATCGCTCGTGACATTCAAAACATTCACGTTAATATCAGGACTAATAAATTTCTCTCTTCTTTGTGTTAACCTAGTCTATAGTAGTTAATGGCTCTTCCAAACGTGTCTTATCTTCGATTAGTTTAACGTTTTCATCATGCTTGTGGTACTTGTGGCATTGAGTTGTCAAACCCAATGCCACTGAGCCGCCGATTCGCGACAATCTGTATATATAAAAGTGAAAGTTTGTTTGTGTGTTTGTGTGTG
>KN726473.1:0-16356 GCA_000816745.1 Ancylostoma duodenale
AGAAATTAACATTCTGTCAGGAATAGTGCATATCTAATTTTTGGGCTCTTAGAAAAACACTTTTCCAGAGAGGTTTCACTTTGTGCACAGCTAGAGGTGTCGATGGTGAAGGGTATGAACGCATTAACACCTCCTTTTTGCATTTTTTATGTTTTTGGCCTTCTACCTGATCAGAAATAGCTGAAAAGTTTAGAACACATCAACTATTTGTACAGTAGACGTCAATGGCGGTGACCCATCTGCGTCCCCGAAAAGTACGCTCCGCAACCGCGGCGCGCGCATCGTAAACAATGTTTTCTGCTGCGGTTATGCTATATCTAGCAGCTTTTCTACCTGTTTTAAGGATTTTTGACCAAATCGGCAAGAAAGCGACAAGAAATAGCGCTCCAGCAGCAAACGACACTCGGCGCGCGCGGCGCGGTCGCGCTGCGTCCTTCTCGAGACCGCGGATGGGCCGCCGCCATTGACGTCCACTGTATGCATCCCATTGCACTAGCTCTGTAATGGCCGATATTAAGGAAGGTGTCATATAAGATGGAATATTTAAAAAAACTCTTTAATAATATGCAAAAATTACAGAAAAAGAACTTGGGTACATGTAGAGCAGTGGCAGCAGGCCCATTGTTCGCTCGCACGATCGATGGTTCGATCCCGTTCGGGGACAACCAAGTCTTACATTCTTCCGAGGTCTGTGAACTGGTACCAAAGGAGTCTAGGAGGATGAAGTACTGCTGTTTTGGTACATCGGATGCCCTCCGCATGTTACTGTATAGGACATTCAATGCCTTTACGATGTTCAGGTGAAGGCGAATAAGTAGCGCACCCCACCATTGGGACTGATTAATGCCGACCACTCTATCCTCTATATGGAAACTCGCAAAAAAATGTGGCAAATTTGTCCATTGGGGACCCGTCATTATGGCGAGGAGGACCTTTCTTTGTTTAACCTCGACACCTTACTCACCTTTAAATGTGAGCACACAGGAAAGTAACAGCACAGGACTTAAAATACGTCAACATGCAATGTAACGATTGTTCTAGCGTCAGAGGCGGAATGATGTCTAAGATTAGCGGTGTTCACGTTTTTCGTGAACTACTCAGTATGAAAAGAACCGAAAATCCTAGAAGTGGATGACAGCAGATTTTTTTCCCGAGGTGTTAACCAGGATACATAGCTATTGATGTTTATGAGGCCAAGGGTTGGTGATGTCGCCTTCGTTAGCCCGGAAAGTCAAAGACATCAGTGATTTATCCTATCACGCGTCTCTTCCTTTCGCAGGATATCTTTCATCCAGACTTTGCCTTCAAAAACACTGCCGTGAACACAGATAAGCTAGCTATCACATCAGTTGCCGAAAAATTGTGGAATAACCAACTACTGATGTTAAACTCATGTTCCTGTAGATTCATAAGGTACGTTAACAACCTGCCAGGTCAACGATAGCCTTAATAATGATCCAGAACTAGTTTGGCTGATAGCTTCTAAGAAATCCAGTTCATTTTACAAGCCCGATATCAATATTCAATTAAATCCAATCCTGGGTGTCTCGTCACCGCTTAATAATCATACACCAACTGCATAAAACATGTTTCTAATCAAAACAGGCAAAGCTCCGCCTCTTTCACCTTCAGTGAACCATTTTTTCGTATAATTCAATGCTATGTGACCCTCTCGGTCCCTGGTATTCGAATGGTCCGAGCCATCGGGTGGTTACAAGTTAGGATTGTCAACTCACAAAGAAAATACGAGTGGTAACCACTGACCTCGGTCAAGACTTACCCCGATTGTTTGACGAGCGTTTACATTGTGAGAGGAGGGCTCGAAGGCAGCGGATCTCAGCAGCCCAGTTGTATCCGAACTTCGAGCACACCATACTCTCCGAAGCGGCTACCGCAACAAGCAGTGGGAACGCCAGAAACAGGCAAACCATTACCTTCAAAACGGTAAACGGTCATTTGAAATCGGATAATGACATAGGACGAGTTGTCAGATGAACGGAAAAGCTGTCGGATTAAGTCTAGAGACTGCGTCGAGAAAACGCAATAGTACGACGGTGATCCATCTTCTTTCGGCGGGTTCTTACATCATCTCTGGCAATTCGATGACCACTCATCCCGTCATATGACACATTCATCTCATCCAGTAGGAGGTTTGGAGGCAAAACAGTGTCCAAAGAGCAAGATAACGCTCAGTGCTGATGTGTTTAAGCTCAAGTGCTCAGGGAAAAAAGTGTTGTGCTAGCAAAAGCAGCCGAAGTGCAAGCCAGCAACAGGCACAGTTGTGGCTTACAGCTATGAGATCACGAGTCCAGAGAATTTTGAGTCGTGCATTCCTTTCTAGAAAAAGAATCTGAAGAAAAACCTGCGATTCATAACTACGTATGTAGCGGCTACTTGTACTTCCATGACAATGAAAAAAAGGGGATAATCAAGATGTATATGACCAAAAAAAGCTGCAAGAATCGTCTTTGTGGCCCGCATACATGAACATCCCCGCTGGAGAGGGAGGAGATGTGCTTCCCCAGGAGAGCGATCTCCTCCCACCCCAGCGGGGCTCCCTGCTATGCATGAAACCTTTCGAGGGAGGGGATGCATCCCTGCGCCTACTGTTTTCGCGCTCTGTGCTCACGTCTTTCACATCGAAATACCGTGTGAAAATAAAGCTGAGGCTGGAATAATTTGGTTTCTAAAGTATGAGAGTTCATTTTCCCCTTATTTTCGAACATTTTCGTGGTTAATTTCATTGTTAGTGATACTTATGAGTCTATTCCGTCACTTTCGTGACATTTCGTTCTAGTACACCGACATCCACGGCCTTAGCATCGCAACAAGTTGGAAAATACCGTTGAGGAGAGAATGCATTGATTATGAAATTTAAATTATAAAGTTGAGTTAGAAGTATAAAGTTCGGTCATAAAGAAGGAAGGTGCATCAGATACACTCAAAAGGGAAATACATAGCAGACACTTGAATCGGACGAAGCACATGAAGAATTGAAAAATCAATGAAGTCGGGTAAATAACCGTCAAAAAGTTCGCAGTTCACGAAAAAATGTAGAATTTTTGAAGAGAAACACTTGATTGCTGAGCGAGATCCACTCTCGAACCCATACTATTCGTAGAAGACGTACATCCCCTCTCCTCAGGGGATCCCCTCGCTTAACGCATACGGGGATCAAGGGAGGATGCTTAATAGCCGATCCCGTCCCTTGCGGGGATGTTCATGCATACGGGCCTGTGACTATCAGTTTTTCTTTTATGTTTTAGTCCAAAATAGCGAAGATCTCATCAGATTGCATTCACAGTGAGCCATACCGTTACTTTTATGAGTGGAATTCTCGCAGAGAACAATCTTTGCAACATGTGATTATGCCCGATACCATTATACATATTGTCACCTCTTTGCCTTAGTTCAGGTAATTTTGTTGTAAATCTACCTTTGAGATCCCGGACCCTGCTGTAAGCCTGTCTAGGGATCAGATTATGCTAGGTGCTTAAGATTTTTTAACCTCTGCAGCTACGCGGGCTGGGCCCCTATGCATCATTGAAATTATTAATGCTAAGCCTATTAACGTACACATTTTTACTCCTAACTCTGGCACACATCAGCTTGTTTACCGAAAGGTACGTGGCGTTACTCTGGCACACATCAACTTGGTATGAGATTACCCAAACACAAGTAGCTTTTATAGAGTGACTTGAACATATGCAACAAATACCATACCAAAGTTAACTACCGGGAAAACGACAGGAAAGACAAATCTTGTGAGATCAAAAGCTCAACACGACGTACAGAACGCGGTAAAGCTGAAATCAAAGAATAACCCGTCAGTCATGCGATCTGTAGCACAACGTGTGGAACTGAATGCCAAGCACTATGAAATATGAGCACACACTCTTCTCATGAGAAATTAAGGATTCTTTGCTAGTCCAGTTTGTATGCACGTCTTGACGGAGTGTGGAACGAAGGTGTTTGCTGAGTGCCGCAACAATCTCTGCGGTTTTGTAATGCCTTTTTTGGGCGTCAGATAAAACGTCATCTTTCCTTTTCTGGCTACAGTTATCCTGTCTTTTCCAATATAGCAGCTGTGCGACCACGAGAAAAATCAGTTTCAAGAGGAAATTCAGCATCTTCATTCCTTGGCTTCGATACAGGCCTTCAACCCTGCCATCACGAAATCCCCTATGCGCCGCAGGTAGTTTCACCAATTTCTGACCTTTACTAGAGAGTTGGAGCTGTACATGTTCAGGTTTTGAGATATTCTTATTCTCCAATGTTTCCTCCATAGAACATCCGAGAGAGAAATCCAATGTGTTCAAGTCTCGGGTGCAGGAAGAGCTTCAAATCCGGTTAAGGAATCCGGGTGACGCGTCTTCTAAGTAGGCAATGGTGTTTTGGCCTCGTGAGATGGAGATTCCCCTTTTCTGAAAGATCGTGTAGGCATTTATCTGGACCCATTGGACGAGCACTCCTCCAAGAATCTCATACCGATAGAAAGTGGTGTCGTTTTTGCCGATTTTAATCAGGAAAACCAGAGATATCCTCGCATTAGTGGTCACTCCTCCTTAAACCATTACACCGCCGGTGTACAACAACCTTGTGACGAATACCTTTTCTGAAGAGTGTTGCTTACTTTGCTTGATAAATTGGCCTTCTGTTTGGGGGCCCTGAACGACCCAAATGCGGAAAATTTTCGTATCAGTCCATAGAACACCTTAGGTGCGACGCACCTGTCAGACGCTCAATAACCTCCTCAAGTCTGTCAACTGTGGCAACAACGGATAGATGTTGTGCCTTGTACATGCAATAGAAGCAAAGTCTCGACTTCTTTCTAACAATTACTTAGACGAAAAAATCGTGCGACTCTCGGACTTTTGGCCATCTTTTTCGCGCTCGCTCCTCCATTTCAGGTGATCCTCTTCGAAATGATCGCAGGAATCCTTATTGTGTTCACCGACCGGAGACAGCCTGGTTTTCTCTTCAGTTTGATAGTCCGTTCAGCAATCCAAAGCATGATGATCTTCTGCGTTGTTCGCAAAAGAGTTTTGAAGTTTTCTTCCTATTGCTGCAGTGAACTCCCCAGACTGCGCGAGGAGTGCGATGGATTCGCGGTGCGGGCACGCTCATACGACTTAAGAAATCGAACTGAGCTATAGGTCAAAAGGAAGAGGATTTTATGGCATTTATAAAAAATGTAAAATAAAGGCGTGATAAAAGTCGAAAATAAAAAATAAGAACGGTAAATGAGGGGCCCATACTTTTCGGCCACCCTGTATTCTCTCACGAAACTTAACGACTACACATAGATGTCGTCTAAACAGAATCCAAAGATGTACATATGCGATGGAGGAGAGAAGAAACCCAAGCAATGCTTTTTCAGTCAAATGAGAGGAGAAAAAGCATGAAAAGCGAGCAGCACAGCTGCGACAACGATGCAGCGCTGTATATCAGGCGAGTGATTAATGCTCGACACTCCTAGGTCCAGCCCGTCCGCTGCTCGCTCTCGAATATCACGATAGCATGAAGAAGGGAGGAGGCAGCTATGACCGGAGTAGCGTTTTCCAGAGCTGCTCGTTCCTTGTTTTGTGTGGATTAAATCCATCTGTTTCGGTGTTTGCTGGCAATCGCTCGCTTCTAACAATCCAAAGGACAAACATACACGTAACCTTTGGCATTATAGACAGAATTGGGCGCTGTAATGTTGATACCGATGTCAAGTCACTCAGGCACGCATATTCATTTCCAGCAATGGGAGGACGAAAGAAGGAGTACGAGAGAATCCAGGATAGTTCAGCCGGTATGGACCATCCGGGTTTCCACAGTTTCTGAATAAAAATGTCGACCTCTGGTAATTTCGCACCGGCGGTCTCCTCCCGAATTTCTGGGAAACGCTGCTTGATTTACCGAAGAAACTGTAAGGAATCCAGCAGAAGTACGAGAGGAGTTCGCGGGAAATTCAGAGGGCATCTACCCGGAGTTTACGGGAACAATAAAGTCTGGAAACACGCAAACTCGACAAAACATGAACACTAGACGAAAAGTGTGCCACTGACATTACTATAGTATGGCAAATGAATTCCTGGGCTTTTACAAATTTTACTGATTTTTGACACATCGATGGGGAAAAGTTTGCTCGAAAATGAGGATATCAAATGCTATGTAGCTCAGTTTTTTGCTGAAAAAGACCAGAAATTCTAAGAGAGAAGAATTGTGAAATTACCAGGAAGATGACAAAAGGTAATCAAACAAAATAGAAAATATATCATCGATTAACGTTCTTTCATTATGAGGAAATAAAAGTTCTTTTGCAACGCTCAAAAATCCCGGTTATTTTCCGAACAACCCAATACAAATCATATTGATTTTTGACACATCGATTTTTTTGCTTTATGGGAGCAATCCTTTTTTTGCAGCAAAGAGTAATGTATTTGCGGCAGTAGCGCATAGATTCCTATTGAAGGAGAAGTCAGTGTTACTGCTCAGAAGGATCTCTGCTATAGTGATGTTGACTTCGAAGACAAGTCTGTTCTTACGGGGTCGTTTATGTCACCAAAATGACAGCGTGTCCATGTAGCAGAAAACTCCGAATCGCATCATAGAAACATAGAAGGGTGGTGATCTTGATGAGTTCACTGTTTCTGCCTTCGAGGTTTTTTAGATGAAGCAGTTCATTGCGACCTGACGTTTCGGCTTCTCGCAGTTCTCAGAGGTCTGCAAAGAGGTTGGCTCCGAACTATCTTACGTCTATCCCACCAAGCACCTCACTCCCGTTTGTGCGCACTCACCTAATCTACCGTATGGACCTTGTCTGTCATAAAGTCTGTTCGAACAAGCTGACTCCTGATGTTTTTGTTTGGGATGTTCGTTAGTCTTACATTATTCTGAAGTTGGGCTTGAACAATGCAGCGGTGTACAGCAGCACCTATGCTGTCAGAGATGAATGGAAGGCAAAACGGTACCTTGTTCTGCTCCGAGATGTCACTGCTTACAGTTTTGGGATCTGCTATGACGCGGGAACACGGTATGACCACTAGCGTCAGCAATATCCGATGCAAGCTTCCGTGATTCTTTAATTTTGTCATCCCCAGTGCACAATTCAACAGCGGTCTTAAACATTATAACTGCGCGTTTCATAGTCATCGGATGTGCTGAGCGAGCGTGTATAAGGATGTTCTTGCAGCTTTCTTTCAGATACCACTTAACCTGAATAACCAGTACATAAGCTTACTTGAGTGTTATGGAAGGGAAGCCAGCCGTTCGTTAGTTTTTCTCGTGCGAGCCTTATGTACTGCGATTGCTGGTTGAGTATGCGGAAACACTCCTCCATTCCCGACTGTGTTGATGTAATTATACAGCAATCATCAATGTACCTGCAGTAAATAATTGGAAGACTTTAATTCTGCTCATAAAACATATTGCCAGTCTTGATGCCAGTCGCTGGGCCATAGCTAAACCTCTCACTTGAGGGCAGACGTTTGAATGACGTTTGGATGAGTATTGGAAAGTCTTGTGATAGAGGTACTGTAGATACGGCACCTCGTGGGGTCTTCTCAAATTTCGCGAAGAGGGGTGTTTCAAGCACTGATCACGATCGTCTCAATTGTTGTGCATGTCATCTTTGTTTTTTCCCCCGTTTTCTGATGTGGAATATGTAGCGCCAAACCGCGAGGTAATGATCACTGGATTGAGTTTTTTTGTTTTTCCTATCGTTCTACTCTCTCCTTTTTACTTGCACTTTTGAGGGTAGTACTGCGTGAAATATTAGGGTGGTAAGAAAGACTTGAGCCGATTTTTTTGGAAGTTCCAGAACTTTTGATTATTGGTCGGTATTGTGACCTACCATGTGGTAGTTGTAGACCAAACTCGGGGCTTCTCCATGATACACTGCGTTTCATAACTAGACGACCACCCTATTTCTTGCAGCTGTGCTTCATGCAGCAACTTTGGGATTTTTTATGGTTAGCAATAGATTCAGCGGACAAAATAACTGTGGGGCACAAATTTCTACACAGCACACTTATTTCCTGAGTTTTAAAATGCGGTGTTACCGTTTTTCCCACGTTTCATATCTATACGCCCACTAACGAATAATGAGCATTGACGAAAGTTTGGCACCCCAGCTTGGGCGTGCAAGGATGGCAAATAGTGGGTTCCGCATTTTTTTTTCAATACCCTTCGCTGTGCATCCCTAAGCACAGAAGAGAAAGCTCAGATCCGGCCTCTCAACGATGCAGGACGTAGTCGAGCTATTGAGATGAAGAATGGTCGTGCTCACTGCTTCGTTCCCACTTATTTGCGAAATTCGGATGGATGCAACAAGAAGAAGGATTCTAGACGCCAAAACCTCTCACATCTCATGACGGGAGGCAGATCTGCAGGCAAGCGTCCAACAGTTGCTTTTCGCTCAACCAGATCCGAGCAGAAATGAAAGCCCCTGTCTCGAAGATCACCCTGGAGGGCGCTACACCGCAACGGAAATGTTGCCAGAGAAATTACGAAAAGGCTACACATCTGACTTTTCTTCAAAATGCGGTTCAGCTAGAATTCGCTCGACGGAACATGACAACAGATTGGAGCACGGTAGTGGCAATATTCTAAGCCAGAGAAATACAAACAAGGCTTTGAGAAATGCTTTCAAGTAATCTTCACAGATGAGCAGTGGTTCAATGTGGATGAATCCGACGTTGGGAAAAGCTTGTGGAACGGTTTGCAAAGGGACCCGGCCACCTTGAGTCGCACCAACTTTTGAGTCGCACATTGTTCTCGTGTTCTAGCGCATGGAACATGGACTAATGACCTGTTCAGTGACAGATACATTCCAATGGGAGTAACACAGTTATGTACAGACGCAATTATACTCTGCAAAAATGATGCCCTGATGGAGATCGATCCTTTACATGTGTTTAAGCCTGACCCTCGTGTTGTAGCTATTGGAAAATCTGTTTTTGACCTATTTATTTCCACTTTCCGAGTAGTTCCAGCTTACCTGTCTATCAAGGCTCTTTGCAGTGAGTGTATGCTACATTTTCTCTGGTTAGCAGTGCACAGATTCTGACCTTGTGATGACGTAAGGCGCCAACGCGCAAACGTGCCTTCTGGATAGGCGTGGGGGCGGAGAGATCAGCATGCTCAATGCATCATGACTTGTGTTGGAATAATCGGATTAAAAGGATAAACACGGCTGCAATGTCTCACTTTACTCACTTCGCACTTAATTATCTCTCACCTCTACAATACTACTGACTTGCAGCATGATAATTTAATTTATATTTTATTTTCAGTCAGATCATGTTCCACCACCAGTTCTCGATGCCGAAGACTGACCACTGGTTCCAAGGAATCGCATCACGAACAACTACCACCCTCAACCCATTGCAGAGCACGGTGACGTAGATGTGGATAGCGATTATAGCCATTGTACTGGCCTTCCTCAGTTTCGCCATAGCAGTCCTTGTCAGTTGTGAAATTAATGCCTATTTCGTGCACATCTACTTGTAGGATTGATTCGTTTCAATAAATGAAACTATGGCTTTTTTAATGTGTGTTCTTCCCAGGTGTAGTGCATCTTCCGACAGATGCGGATCCGCGAGCACAGACGGCAGCTGCAGGCGCACAATGATGAAGATTTCGAGATAGGCCCATATATATATAGACATCTATTAGGTTGTAGGGAAAGTTCTTGTGGTTTTTGGAACAGTATATTTTCTTGACCTCTCAAAAACAGGAAAGCACATTAAGAAATGCATAAATCACCATCACGTACTGCCACTCTTCGTCCATTTTTGGAAAGCCTTTCAATGCCCTCGGCTTAGAACTGTCCTGGCATTGAGTCGGAAAAGTTGCCCAACCAGCGATCCAAGTCATCTTCATCATCGAACGCTCTAGCTTGTATGGCATTAGAGGAGGACAGGAGAAGGTGGCTATCTTTCGAGGTAAGGTAGGGGCTATACGTTGGGTAGGTCAACACTTTCCGTCCAGAGCCGGGTAGCTTCTGGCGAGTCACACTTTCAATATGTGGACGAGCATCGTCGTGTAGAAATCGGATCTTGCCGTGATTCGGACTCTCCTCTGCGATTTTTGCTGCCAATCTCTTCTGCTGCTTATACTACAGGCCAACCGTGATTGCATTTTCGCGTGGCACGAGCGCATAATGGATGATGCCTTTGCTGTCACACCGAGCAGCGACCACAACCTTCAGGGGGTGATCACCTGTGTTCGGCTGTGGCTCAGGCTGCTCATCCTTGTCAACTCAGTGTCGATGGTGCTTGATGTTAACGTACAGACACTAATTCTCATCTCCTGTAAAGATGGACTTCAGCCAATCTTCAATGCTCCTGTACGAGGGCAATTCAGTAGCCACCCCTCCAAGTCGCTGGAGAACGCACCCGGAAAGATTATGACCACTCATTGTGGAAGTTTTTTTTTACTATGCCCAACTGACGCAGGTGATCGGCGCTGGTGGTAAAGTGAACATCCAATACTTGTGTTCGACCACACCTAGTTTGCCGTGGATCTGGATCCACCAGCTGTCGCAATCGATCATTGTCGACTCCGAATGCACGTTCTGAAGGTGCGGAAACATCGAGGTTGAAGTCGCCAATACGAAGGCGTCTGGACCAATCTTGTGCAATGCGTTCAAATGCTGTACCCTTCCCAAATACAGCATTAATACGACAACTGGATTCGGCTGCTGGTTCCACAAATTTGAAGTCTTATACTGGAAGTAGGCAAACGTTCTGCGTTTAAAATTCCATATTCCTGGACACGATTGTGCAGAAGTTTGCAAGTAGTGATAGTAGTAAACTTGCACATACCTGACCTCCTTATGTATGCAAAAGACAGGTTGCTTAGGGGCAGCGTGGCATTGAAAAAAGCACAGTTTCGGAAACCGCAAGAACTTTCCCTACAACCCAATATTTCAAGAAAGCCACATGATAAATTTTTTTGATGCCGCTGTTGTCTTCCACCTCGTGTTGCTTCCTGAAAACAACATATTAGCAGGATTTGCTCCAGAAAATCACAATTAGAGGTACAGTACCGCAGTCTGAGGGAGCAAGGGACACACGTGTGTGAATTCCATTAGTGAGCCCGAAATAATGGTAAAATGGAATGGTAAAAATATCATGTTAAAACTGAATCAAAATTGAATTTTAAAAATTGAAAGAAAAACGGATTGAAGTGTTTTGCACTTACTGTACATTTCAGTCCAGAACACCGCTGTCTGAGTCAACCACGCACACGCGTGCGTAAATTCCATTATTAAACCTGAAATGAGCGTACAATGAAATTGTGAAAAAAGATAAATCCATAGGCACGAAAATTTCCTGCGATCAGATGGAAATGGAAATATCGATTTTCCTTTCTTGTAAAGACCAAATTTCTCTAAGGTGCTAGATGAAATTATAATTCCACGAAGATAATTCATTTTCAAAAAATTCTGATTCACTTTCAAAATATTCTTAAAATTCTATTTTCCAACTATAGAGGAAAAGGGGGGGGTCGAAAAGGTTCGGAGGGGGGTCCCTTGGGGTCTGCCTGTTATCGACACCACGCTTGACCCTGTTCATAAGCTTAACACAAAATACACAGGCGATGGTATCATCAAATGTCCGACCCCCTTGCGCAACGCTGATATCACACAACAAGCGAAATCTCCCATCTTGATTGTTCCCAATCACGTCTTAACTAAAACGATCATCTTTCACTACCACAAGCGTATACTGCACGGCGGCGTACAGTCTACCATCGCCACACTTGGAGAGACCTACTTCATTCTGAGAATAAAATCAGTAGTAACAAGAGTCCTGAGAACATGTATCACATGCAAGCGCTTGAATGCACTCGTCTGTCGATATCCGGACATGCCTAGCTTACCAGAATCAAGAGTGACACGATGCCGCCCATCCCAAAAGATAGGGCTGGATTATCTTGACCCACTCCACTATCGCGACAAGACGAGCGCCATTTGTAAATGTTGGATATGTCTGCTTACATGCTTGGCCACTCGTGGAGTTAACCTAGAAGTTATGAACTGCACCACAGTAGAATTTCTTATGGCATTGCGGAGGTTCATCGCACGCAGAGGTGTTCCTGATTTAGTGCTAAGCGATAACTCTACAACATTCACGTCACCGAGCGAACACCTTGCAGAGTTCTGCACTAAAAAGTCAGTGACTGATTTCAACGTGAACCAAAGGTCGTGTAGAAATATATCACTCCCCTTTCCCCATGGAAGGGAGGCTTTTATGAACGCCTAGTAGTCTATTCAAAAATGCATTTCACAAAACAGTCGGACGCTCCATCTTCCTCTTCAATCAGTTCCTAACATTGATTGCAGAAATTGAATCAATAATGAATTGCAGACCCCTAAATGCAACTCATTCAACTGATTTGGAGCTTCGAATGATCCGACCTATCGATTCCATATCGCCCTGCGTTGACTTCGGTCTAGATGATCCGACAGACAACATGGACTTTATGGATTTAATAACCTCTGACTACAAAAACAACGCCTTTTAGAGTGGCACAAGCAAACAATATCCACCTTGGACTACTTCTGGAAACCGCAGCGCGTCGTTAGATAGCAGTTGGTTGCTGCCACCACTGGACGGATTCCGGTGGAACAGATTCCAAAAGAAGATTCCAAAGGTAAAATGTGTTCTCGGGACTATTTCAAATTGTTCTCTAGTATTTACACGTCTTATTTGTGTTTTTATTCATGTTTTTTTCTTTCTGAAATATGAAAATTTGTACTCGGGGGTTATTTGACACGATGGACAATAATGTCACGTCCGTTTTTCGTCCGTACGTCCGTCACCGGTACGTACTACTATTGGAGTACGGTAGATAAAATCAGTTTTTACTAGTCATATGGATGTTATCTCACATGCTGGTCGCGACAATTGAACTGATTTTGAAAAGCGAAGCAATTTTGATGCATAATTTCCCAGAATTACCAGTGCGGCAGTACTGTCCACTATATGTAGATGCAACAGAGCCACGGACATTGAAAAATTTGAGGCTTTGAAGTAATTTTGCATGTTGTATGTACGTGTTTTTTAAAACATTTTTCACGAAAGTTCCCAGTAGATGTTCTGTTCTACATATCGTAAGTCGTAAGATTCGATACAAATGGTAAAAGGGGGCGCGGCTTGCAAATAGCTGAGTAGAGTGTTGCCTGAGTTCCAGAAGACTGCACAAGATGATGAATTGAACACTAAAAACTGTTCAAATTTAAATAAGCCTATATTTTGAACTTTCGAAAATATGACGATTTTGAGAAATAAAACATCGATCCATGGGTTTTCTGACATGATGGTTACGAATATGACCTCCATTTTGTATCAAAGTTCCGTTTTTGAGGTGTTTCATGCGTATGGGGAAGGTAGAATATTCTACTGAGATTTGTGAAATTTGACGAGTTAATTTGACGTTCTCATCCCAAATTCGATCTCTCTTGCATCATGATGTCCTTTTTCAACTATAATATTAAGGCTTGGGATGGGTGTACTTTCTTTCCTTAAACTACTGGATTTGTATTTATAAAGCATTTGAAGGCAAGCTTGAGGTGAATTTACTCGTTTGATCCACTATCACGATGCAATTTTGAAACCGCTAGCAAACTAATTCATAACAAAAAAAAAACGGATCCTCTGAAAGGAAAAGTTTGCTTCTGAAAAGGGTGGTGAAGTGCCTTGAGCGAGACTCCTTATGAATATTGCTAAATACTATTAGTTCATTTCACATTCTCACTCTGGGATCGTCATCCATTCGGCTGTTGCATTCTTACTTATAAAAAATCAATATTAACAAAACAAGTACGGCGTGGCGTTCTGACGGCATTGTATCCTTGAGGTGCGCCTGCAGGAACAATTCGTATCTGCTAGGCATTTCTCACGCCTCTTCTGGCGACGGATTAATTACCGATTACGTTTCGGAAAATACAAATGTGAATTGGAAACATTTTAGAAAAAAAACCTATAAGGCATCCTATATAGTTATGAGCTAGTAAAGCATCACATGTTATTACTTGTTAAAAACGCCTAAAATTCTAATTTTGGGGTAAATTAAAGAGAAGAAAAGGATTGAAATTTTTGGATTCATTCGAACTACGCGAAGTTTCGCCTCCAGTTCTTTATTCTCCTCGTTTTTACTCATTTGATACCTTTGTGCACAGGAAGTGTAACTTTTTCAAGTTGAAATCGGCGAGCAAAAGGGAAAGTAAAAACTGATTTTGTCTACCGTACTCCAATAATAGTACATAAGGTGCAAAACGGACGTGATATTCGGGTTAAGCGTGTCGTATAACCCCGTGTACAGGTTTTCAAATTTCAAAAAAAAGGAAAAAAACATGATTAAAAACACAAATATGACGTGTAAATACTAGAGAACAATTTGAAATAGTCCAGAGAACATGTTTTACCTTTGAAGTCTTCTTTTGGGATCTGTTCCACGCATTTCGCGCTCATTTTACTCAACTTCAACGCTTCTCAGGCCATTCCGTCGAAATTGCCGCGACGCGGCGTTTGTGGGCAAGTCTCCCACGCGCGAACTTCTGAGCGGCAGACCGCGTGCTCTAAACGGGCGCAGGCAGCGTAGGTAGCGCGCGCACCGACTGACAATTGCTAGGTAAACCGCGTCCAGTGTTCGGGTGGCAACAACCAACTGCTATCTAACGACCCGGCGCCCTGGAAACTATGGCACTCCGATTTCTTAGCAGTTTTAGCGGACAGAAGAAATAACCGAATCCGCCAAAAACGCTCAACGCCGCTTCTAGCAGAAAACAATGACGTGGTGACAGTGGCGGACGAAGCGTTACCTAGAGGTCAATGGCCTCTGGGCACCATAACAGGTATCCATCAAGACGCTGATGGATACATAAGGTCAGGCACCATCCGCACGCCTAAAGATAAAGAAATGAAACGTTCAATAAATCACCTGTACCATCTAGAACTGAACACTGTTGAAAATCACAGCAAAGAAAACAGTAGAAACATCTTCTTCTTCTTCAGCGTTAGTCCCGCGTTGTTGCAGGGTCCGCTCTTCTGGATTGTAGTCGCCATTTGCTTCGATCGTGTGCTTGATCGGGATGCAGGCCGACGATCTTCAGGTCTTTATGCAACGTGTCTGCCCAGCGCTGCCTCGGTCTTCCTCTAGGCCTCTTCCCGGTAACCTCGAATTCATGAGCGATCTTCTCGACTGATTGCTCCGTGGCGCGTAGCACATGGCCGAACCAGCGTAAACGCTGTTCTCGCATCTTTTCCTGAATGTGCACAACGCCATATCGCTCTCTCATGTCTTCGTTTCGAACGTGGTCGAGTCTCGTCACGCCTGAAGCCCACCGCAGCATCTTTGCCTCCATCACTCCCAGCCGATTTCGATTTCCTTCGTAACGGGCCAACACTCTGAGCTGTAAAGCGCGGCAGGGCGGATCACTGTCCGGTAGATCTTTGACTTGAGGTTGTGGCTGATCTTTCGGTCACAGAGTACGCCTGATGTGGCGCGGAACTTCATCCAACCAGGGTTTATGCGCGCATTCAACTCGGTCGTGAGGGAAGCATCGTTTGTGAGGAAGGTGCCGAGGTACTTGAAAGCATTTGTTCGTGGCAATTCTTCACCGTTCACGCGCACCGAGCCCAGCTCGTTCTTGTCCATCGTCAGATATTCCGTTTTCTTGACATTCAGTCTCAGACCGAAGTTTGCCAAATGATCGTGCCATGTTTGGACCTGCTGCTCGAGTTCAGCCCTTGTTCTCGCAGCAAGCATGACGTCATCGGCATACAAGAGGGTCCACGGGACAGGCTTCTGAATGTCTCTTGTAATAGTATCCATGACGAGGACAAACAGGAGCGGCGATAGTGCCGAGCCTTGGTGCACTCCAACCTTCACGCGAAACTCTCTCGAAGTTCCACTTGCCGTCCGGACTTGACTTCGTGTATCTTCGTACAGTAACTTAATCCAAGCTACTTGCTCTTCCGGAACGCCATGAAGTCGCAGCGAGTACCAAATGACGTCGTGTGGAACTCGATCAAATGCTTTTTCTAGATCCAGGAAAGCCACGTGAAGAGGAGCATTCTTCTCGAGATGCTTTTCCACTAAAAGCCTTGCAGCATGGATCGCATTGGTTGTACCGTAATTCTTCACGAAACCGCACTGGTTCGAAGATAGGTCGACTATCTCACGTGTTCGTTCGTCAATGATTCGCTCAAATATCTTCATCATGTACGAGGAGTCGAACGGGACGGTAGTTGCAGCACTCTGCTGGGCTACCCTTTTTCTTCCAGATCGAGAGTTCCAGAGGTAGTGCTGCGCTTCCAGTCATCTGGTACTTTTCTTTCAAATGTGATTCTGTTGAAG
>KN726473.1:17013-44777 GCA_000816745.1 Ancylostoma duodenale
GCACCATTTTGTAGCCGCCTCCAATTTCTTGAGAATTCGAGCCGCTCCATTTAGTCTCCTGTACGGCGCAGATGTCAATGTGTCGGCGCTCCAACATATCTGCCAACTCGCGTGAGCGTCCAGTCATCGTGCCCACATTTAGTGAGGCAATGCGAATCTTTGGGACTAGCCTGTTTAGCCGACGCCGTCCCTGTATCGTCGGTAACCATCGCACACTTGACACGTCTACCGGGGCCCGTAGCTGCGCGTCGCTTCCGGGGTACGCCCTAGCTTTCTTCAAATGTTTTGACAACTCCATCCATTTATGACGTGACGGGGTAGACCTCGGCCGGCTTGTCACTTGGCCTGTCGCCGGAATCGGGATCGTCCGCGGTCAGCTCGCCTCACCAAGATGGTGAGGAGTTTCCGGTGGCACCACGTGGAGGAGCGGACGCCGCCACCAAAACAGTAGAAAAATAGTTGCAAGAAAACGCATCCAACCAGCACGGGCATGCAAACCGCCTCTTCAACAAATCCTTGATTCAACACGATTCATACGCCTAGCCAAAAGAGAAAACAACAGGTATACCTCCTGAAATCATTCAATCATCTCATCCAATCGATTACTCACGCCTAAATCATCGCTTGCCAGCCGTTTTCCTCATAATTTAAAGGTCGCAACGCGCCCCAGCGCAACGATTACGGTCACATAGTAAATTCGCATTTTCTACGAAATATACGTATTTTTGTGCCTAATTCTACTATTTTCTTCACCTCACGTCAACAATCTTACTCTATGATTGAGCAATACTCCACCTTGTGCGCTGTTTTTGCTTGTGTCCAAGTCGTGCAGCTCCTACACATGTTTCCGGTCATCTCCTTTTTTGAACGCGCCTCTCTCACCATGAGTGCGCAACACTCGCACTACCGGTGCAATCATCAATCCATTCGTACGTTTAGTCACAATCAGAGCAGAACCCTATCTACTCCTAGAAGAAGCTATTAGTACATCAATACTCGCTCATTTATGCATCGCACCCGCGCTCCACGGCAAATTGTGCCGTTTTGATTTTATCACATGATCCTATGACTGTCGCATTCTTCGATGACTAACCTGACGCCTTACAAACGATAGTTCAGCACTTTGTTTCACATCTTGATCCTATTCAAATTCTTGTACTTGATATCCGCCTGCATTTTCATTCGGCACAAACATTATCATTACATCTTACGCATTGTGCTTTGCTATATTAGCATCGAAATGGATATCTTTCCATGCCTTATCTATCATGAGCTTATTTAACAGTTCATTTACTTCTAATCAGTTCGCATCGTCGTGCTCATGTTGAGCACGCAAGGACTAATGATTAGTGAGTGTTTCAGGTAATCCATCACTGTGATCTGACCAACGCCACCGCCGTGTACCCGCAAACTGACAACGCCTTGGGATTCCGTGGAAAAAATGCTAAGCTGGATAAACAACAGTGCCACCCTAATATCGAACATCAATTGCCAGCGCAGCATCATAGAACGCAAACTAATTTCGCGCATCTTCGACCCCACACAGAACCTGAACAAACTCGCATCAAATCTAGCCAGCTTTGGCGTATCACCGCTCAAGACTGATTCTCTGTTCACTGACGCAGGCGCAACGCTAAACTACGCCTACGAGATCATTTCCAAACTAAGCGCCTCATTGCAATCGCGCCTCCCTAGTCAAAACCAAACGCAATCAAATTCGCGTGCCGCAAACTTGAACAAAAGCGCGCCTGGTCTATCAGACAGCAATTCTTCTCACGAACCTCGTGGGCTCCAGGCTGGACAGTCGACGTCCGGTGAACTAGTAGTTTCAACTAATCCTCCTCCTAACTATCGTGGCTGCGGTAGTCGCCTACATTACACAGCGCTCTGTCCTGAAACACGCAAACTCACTGTTAGAGCACGTTCCCTGGCTAAGGGCGGCCGATGCATCAAATGCATAAGCCGTCATGAGCTCGGTCAGTGTAAGCGACGCAATTGGTGCCTAAACTGTCACTCCACACACATCATCAAGCGGTGTGTAGTTACGGCGAAGCCATCATCAACGACGTTGACGGTCCGCTAGAGGAATACTATGAAAAGATGAGCGAACTAGCCGAGGACGCCTACTGCTCGTATCAGTCTCGCAAAAGAGCTAGACATGACGAAGAGGAGTGACACCTAGGAATCTTCACGTGTTGTTGTTGTTTGATTAACAAAGAATTTCGCTGTTTGAGCATCACTACATTCTTTGTTCTGAACCATCTAACACTATTCGTGTAGATGAGCGAGTCACGTCTTAGAGCTTCCAACCTTGAATCGGGATGAGTAAAGAGGTTCGTCCAGTGCCAGCATGAGGAGACCGGATTAAACAGTCACCTTACTCACGCTTTGTAATCCATCATCTCCCCCCTTGTAACTTTGTTCATGACGCCTTTGATGTGGAGGGAGACCACAATCACATTTGCTACGATTTCTTGTCTCACTAAGGGACTAAACTTCCCTCGAGGAAAACTTCTCCCCTTCGAGGTTCGAAGTCCACTGCGGTTGGTGCAAAAAGCACTTTGTAGGAAATTCTGCTGTTCCGTTTGAAACAACTCCCGTCCTACACAACGTCGTCAAACGATCCTGCCACAATACCTCATACCGAAGTCAACCGCCGATAAGCACACAACGTCACCGTCACACATGTCGAAACAAATCTATATTGCTACTCGATGCCTAAAAGAATGTGTTCCGTTTCACTAATTTCTATTGTTATTTTTGTCTGAGCTTGCCCTTAGGTTCAGTTTCTCTAACGTGTTGCTGTTAACAGTAGGTAAGAAAACCCCCGGGTTGACGGTCCTCGACTGCAATCACTGCCCCCCGACTACGACGCCCTCTACGTGGGCACCTATCATCACCTAGTTTTCTCTGTCTACGTCCACTCCGGAAGGATTCTTCGTCGGCGGCCCCCAATGTCGTGACAATCGCAACCATCAATAAAGTCATCTCAAATCTGGAGCCATACTATGCCTGAGTATTATATATTGCCTGAGTATTAGATCTACTGTCATGTTTGGGCCGGAAGAGGACCGGAGCTTTCTACACCGCCGCACAGTGTGCGATTTTGCAAATCTAGCCGCTCAAAATGTATTTTTCGACCCATCATATCATGTTGCGACTACTGCACCAAAACATTCACCGATGGTCCGCGCATACGATACAAGTGGTTTTTGGCGATCGATCACCTGATAGGGCGTGATATGATAACGAAAAGATACCATTTCTATACAACACTGCCTACGTAAAACAGATGAGTACTTTATGAGTTCTCTCTGTCGTCTATGTTGTCGCCTGGAATACCTATCTAGAATTCTTTCAATAGATCTTGGAACAAACTTTCATATTTCCTAGTAACCACATTTCTCAGGCATGGAAAAGAAATCCAAACATGTCTGAGAAATGAGCAATTAAGCACATGACGTTTTTGTGTCTTCGGGTAAATCTAAAAAAAAGTTCCACGAGATTCCGCTAAGAAGGTATGTGTAGTGGCTAGCGGTAATCTTCCTGTATAGGGGCATGTGTGTTATTTTTGCGACCAACTGCGACCCTCTACAGAAAACACTTCTACGTAGGCCGAAACCGCTACTCTCTAGGACAGATCTTTCTGATATGTTTGAAGGAAATGAGCTTGCGATTCCGCAAGGGGTTCTTTTTCCAGGATGTCTTTGTGGGTAATGGTACGCAAGACTTTCACGGATCGTCAGGTCTACCTGACCCACACCGCTGGCTTGTTAGCCTCGCGCATAATAGCGCAAATCATGAAAGCAAGTGAGAGAAGGCGAAGCGCCACTTTTAAGCTAATAATGTGAATAGAAAAGTATTGAAATTGGAGAAATAGAGACTACTCTCAGGAAAACTAACAAGAATAGAAAATTTGGTGGGAAAAATACCAGTAGAAAATGGAATGATGCCGCCTTCGAAGACATCCTATGGTGGTCTTTCCCATGTGCGACCACCTTGTCCAGCAAAACCTTAGAAAATCCTACTGGAATGCTTAAGAATTATGGGACCTCCATGTAAGTTAACATCCTGGCGTCGATTGGGCTATTTATGTGAGCGGCAGTCCTAGAATTACAATTTTCTAAACTGCAAATTCTCACAAGATACCTAGCAGTTTGATATGTTAGCTCACGTCATGCTCATCATGTGGAAAAGTAGGCAAACCTAGAGCTGAAAAGCATACTCATGTTTTACATGCTTATTTGTTTTCAAATACGCATAGAGACTCAAATTCACGTGGCGCAGCTGCTGCGCAGAAAATTTTTGCTCAGTGCATGATTTTGTGCTTTCAGGCTCTATGGCAAAATTGTTAGAAAATACCCTAAATCCTTGGCTTCCATGGGTCATATGCAGTGCATAGAAGCAGCAGACCAGACGGAGTATATAGACGGGTCCATCGATGGAGAAAGGGCCCGCCGTGGCCCAGTGACGTATAGAACGCCAGGATACGGGTCCATCGATGGAGAAAGGATCCGCCGTGGCCCAGTGGTGTGGGGAACGCCAGGATACGGGTCCACCAATGGAGAAAAGGCCCGCCGTGGCCCAGTTGTGTGGAGAACGCCAGGATACAGGCCCACCGACTGAGAAAGGGCCCGCCGTGGCCCAGTGGTGTGGGAAACGCCAGGATACGGGCCCACCGATGGAGAAAAGGCCCGCCGTGGTCCAGTGGTGTGGATAACACCAGGATACGGGTTCGCCAATATAGGATTGGTCCGCTGTGACTAAGAAAAGCGGAAAGCGGAGGGGAATACCAGGATACGGTTCAGCTGACGGTGAACGGGCTCATTGTAGATTGTGGATACTATTTCGCTTCGGCCCAATAGTGTGGGGAACGGCAGGATACAGTAGCGCCGATGGAGAACGCGTCCGCGTTGGCCCGGCAGTGAGGAATAAGCACGAATACACCATACGATGAAGAACGGACTTCTCATATTCATACTCAACACATAAGAAGGACTTCATGTTTGGACACATTTAAAGATTGGTTCTGCTTCTTTATCAATTTTTTAGAGATTTGGCAAGTGTGAAGCTTTTGCACATGCCCCCAAGTGGCTGCCCCATCCCACTTTCTAGCGTCCCGGAAAGGCGCTAGTATCGTAAAAGCGTAGGGGATTTTTAATCCCATATAGACCAACTTTCTGCGGAATGGCTAGACCTAAGCGATGCAGAAACTCGACAGCAGAGAATCCACAGACGACCTCATCCGGAACCTTTCTGCTGCAGATTTTCTGGTTTCATCGACCTTGGCGGTCCTTCTGGAAGTTGCACTCTTGTATGGACAGAGTTCTGAGATCAAATGTTTTGTAAACGTTCCCTATTAATATTGCCTGCTGTTTGCATGAGGCCGGCCACGCCCCGCTGCAAGTTGGGTATTAGATGTCCCGCAACCGAACATGTTCAAAATATTCATTCTTTCGGGTAGCTAAGGAAGTCCTACATTAAAATAATTCGTTCATTTGCACATTTTGGAAACACCTCATTTGGATCATTCAACTGTTTGAATAATTCAAAAGTCTGATATTCCAACCATTCAGAATTCGAATAATTGAAATTTCAATTTCAGTTCATTTTTTTCGAATCATTTAAAATTCGTATATTTCGGAAAATGTTGTGAATTTTCGAGAACACCATTCCGCCTACTGTTTTAAGTAAGCTTCCAAATAGCCTGTCTATTAAGAGTGAAATTTTCATGTAAGTAAGTGTGCGTGCACATATGCATGTAAGGACCAGAAATTGCGGAGGACGATCCGATCCACCGACTACGCCACGGTGAAACCGTCCCAGGCCGATTTTGTAAATTTGGGCGCCGTGCACCGACTACGCCACTTGGGACCCGTCCCAGGCCAATTTTGTAAATTAGGGCGCCGGCGCACCAATGACGCCGTTTGGGACCCGTCACAGGCCGATTTTGTAAGCTTGGGTGCCGGCGCACCAATGGCGCCGTTTGGGACCCGTCACAGGCCGATTTTGTAAGTTTGGGCGCCGGCGCACCAACGACGCCGCCTGAGACCCGTCATAGGCTAATTTTGTAAGCTTGGGCGCTGGCGCACCAACGACGCCGCTTGAGACCCGTCATAGGCCGATTTTGTAAATTTCGGCACCGGCTCACCGACTCGGTAACTTGGGACCCGTCCCAGGCCAATTTTGCAAATCTGAGCACCGGTGCACCCATAAAGTTAAAATAAGGAGGCCAACCGAAGAAAACGAGGATTCTCGGGTACTCCGTACCAGCTCATCTTAGTGCTGGTACGATCGGAAGCTATCCGGAACGTCATCCGGAAGCTAGTTCCCGACCTAGCAGTTCTTACCTTCCGAAAATTCGTAGGCGATGTCGCGAGAAGCTCTCATGAAGCTAGCCGGAACCTGTGGTGCTTCCTGATGGGATGGGCGGAAGCTCACAGGAACCTAGTCGGAATGAACTCCGGAACCTCGCAAATGTAAACAGACCGGTCACGATCTCGCGTTCCAACTCCAGGAAGCTGCCGGTTACCTATCGGAACTGTTCCGAACATTCGTGTATACCACCCCAGCAAACGTATAAGAGGAAATCTCTTCCTTAGCGAGCTGGTTGACATGACGGAATAAAAGCTTAGAGTTTCTCGTATTTTCTCAGAATTCGAGAATGAAACCTCTTCATGTGGCGATCAAGTGCCGCACAGACTCTTAGGTATTCTTCAGTAGCCGTGGGCTGGGCAAAAGAGGAGAATAATCTTTAACGTTGCTCATAAGGTTGCAGATGTGCTGAGGATACTTGCCCCCCTCCCCAGTGTTCTTCCTCTTCCATGGCACGTAAAGAGCGAAGAGTCTGTGCAATTCAGTGGCAAATCGAAAAAAAATCGTCGATCGAGTCAGCCAAATCGAGACCTGACCATCAGTCTAAAGCGCTGAGTTCCTTTGAGATGGAGGCGAAATCTGCGTGAGAAAAATCTAAATTGAACTCTTCCTCGAGGCTGGGAGCAGTTGAGGAAAGGAAGAACCTCACTACCATATGAGTTGACCATATCATCGGAGTTACCAGAAAGCATTTGAGTGACACTTGACTATGACGCAGCTTCAATTTCCCTGACTCAACTGCTCCCGGGCCTTGGGAATGTCAGAGATGCGCATGAGCTGCCCCCCTATAGACCACAAACTCTTTACGACCCAGACCTTGATTCCTATTACGTGCCTCTTGCAGTATATTGAACGCGTCTCTCCGCTCTTCAGCAGTGAGGCTTGGTCAAATAAATATATGTTTAAAATTAGGCAAATCCCTTCATTAATCCAGAAACAAAGCACGGACGACTCTCAACGCCGAGAATGTCGAGAATTTCCATGACTCTTTTCTCTACATCTACCTGTCCAGTAGTAGAACTAGCATCCGGAGGTAATTCTGGAATACCTTGTATCATAATGCTGCGCTCGTGAACATATTGTTCAGGGGTTTTCTAAGATTTGATCAGACATTGGACGGCGTGAAAGGCATCGATTACCTCGCGTGGAACGTTTGATGAACTTTCGAAGTACGCGCCTAGGGTGTCTAAGTGAGCAGAAAGATCAGTACTTACCTGGGTAGCTGCTTGCTCCTCGCTGATAGAATCCACAGTGGCCTTCTTCGCCAATGAGGGAGGCGAACAGATGAAGTCCTTGCGTTTGCGTTTAATATGGCGAAAAGTAGTATGTATTAGACATAGCCGGGAGAACAGACTGCTCAGGAATAGAGAAGGAGATCGAATGAGAATGGGAGATCGAATGTGAGCGGGAGATCGAATGTGAGCTGGAGATCGAATGAATTACGGTAAAAATTTTTTTCCAAAATTTCACAGGGTGTTTGACAATCTTGTAGTAGCTTTTTTTTGTTTTTGTCTTTTGTTTTATTTTGCCTTTTCTTTATTGTTGTCTTTTCAAAATATTTATTTATAAAATTTAGGAGAATTAAAAATAAAATTTTAAAAACAACTAGACGGTATGCCCGGCTTCGCTCAGATGTTTTACTACCCCCAGCTATTTCACACCTGAGGAGGAGATTTGCTATCACCGATAAACCCATTCAAGATGCTCGCCACTTTAGTGATGAGCATGTTGACGTCGGACCCGAATGGCCTTTTTTAACCGATCTATTGGCAAAAAAAAAGAAGAAAAAATGAACTTATTTGGACAATAACTTTGGAAAATCCTCTTAACAAAGCACCGTAAGGGCGAAAGTGACAGAAAAATGGATACAGTCTCCAATGATGAAAGGGAGAGGTTTAGACAGTGCTTTCAGGGTTTTGCGGCTGGACCCGCACCCTCTGCAGGCAGTCTCAAGCCCTCCGGACGAGATAGTGTTTACAACGACTTGACCTTACATGGCAGCAGTGTACGGAGCAGATTAGCCCCCTCTCCCTATTGGCGCTTGTGAGTCACTTCACACAGCAACTATCCACGTGATGAGGACTACTTCGAAAGAATAGATGGATGGCGTGAGAAGTTCCGTAGCGATGGGATTCATCGGGATTCTTCACCAGGGAAGTGCGCTTTGCTCACCTAAGGTTGGGATCCCACAGGGACTACGGAGTCCCATGATTCGTCCTTTTTTAAGAAGGACAGTACAGACGATTCATCTCTGAGTGATCATCGCGCTGCAAATGCGGACGCATTCCAACAGTTGAAATTCTTTGTTTAAAGGCAGCGTCCGGGGGAATTCTCGTGAGTGGGATCTCTCCACCACTTGTTAGAGGGCTGCGCCTACTTCACTATTCAGAAGCCAGAACGAGAAGCTCAGCCCCGTGTTTCTGAAAAATGAGGACTCACAACCCCTCTGAGGACTCAGTTTGGCCTACGAGTAGGCAAATGACGTTAGGTCGAGCCTGACGAACGCGTTGTACTCAGGAGCTTCGTACTAACAAATTCGAAACTTGCTCCGACGAGAGCACTGGATATTCAGTATTTGAGTTTCTTTTAGGTGCAGATGTGACAATTTGCTACATTTTATGTATGGCGAATTCAGCCATGGTGTGGAGATGAGGCACTATGTGTTTGTTTTTATCTATGTATGCATATTAGTCCAGATGGCTATCTACATTGTATGGGTTTTTCCTTCGCAGAGTGCTATTTCAGCTTCCATTTTGCACTGAATTTGCCGCATTTTTAGAATTATGCGTAGGTTTTTTCTTCATCTGAAAGCAAAATAACGAAAAAACGTAAAAGAAAAACTTCTGAAAATGGAAGCAAAGCAAGAAACACACTCAAAGCGCACTGTATCGATTGATTTTGGCTGCACGGTGCGCCCACGTCCGACGCCGCTACAACTCGTACATCGAGTTTTACCCGCATAACTTGCTTCTAAAATAACCACGGTTTACGCAATTTTTCCCATTTCTCGAAGTCAAATTCGGTTCTACCGCATCAGAATACCATAGAATGTGGAAAAATCTTGGAGGCGAGAATTTCCCCGTAAGAAGCGCGGGCAGTTTTTAGCTGTTCGCACGTAGCCTTTGTACTGGGTTGCACCGATGACGCAGTTGCACCGATGATCACTCTCTTCCGAATGCCATATGCAATTAAATACACAGGATGAACGAACGAAGAACGCGTCATCATAAGCTGTTGTGACATCCCTGAAATCACTTGTGCAATTGACCAAACTTTGTGAATATCTCCTAACTTTCTTTCATTTGCACGGATAAATGTGCCGACGCCCCATAGAAAAAACACCTCATTGACCATCAGGACTTAGTAGCGTGCTGCAGATTCAGGGGGCTTAACAACAAAATCCGGAGCGTAGCCAACCGCTAACCGTCTACTGATGTTAGACACGAGCAGATTTCAAAAAGGCAGATCTGGAGGATCATCAAAATCTTGGCTGAAGATCACTGTCGTTCAACATTTACCTAATCCCTATCCTCCACTCTGGCGCGCTCCAGTGAAAATCAGGTTTTGCTCAACCTGTAGAAGACGTATCATGTTGAAAGAATTTGAGATGAATTAGGCTGTCTTCGCTAAATGGTACGCATTTATTGCTGAAACATCATTTGTCGTCTTTACTAACGGCTATTCAAGTCACTTTTTAGTGCTACCTTCTTTTTCTGAAAGGATCCTAGTATGTAGGTACTTAGTAGCCCATTTCGGAATCTGACTGGACTTAGTACTCTCCAACTGCCACTGACCACCTAGTGCTGGGCACTGACCAAAACACCAGGATGGGCGTCCACTGATATATCTCTCCATTTTTGACAGTTTATTTTTATCAAAATTTTTGAATAAGTCCTCTAAATTATTTATCACTAGTTGCTTGATGTTAGAAATGGCTTGTACTCAAAATATTAGATGTGAAAATTGTCATAGTTCACGCCAGAATAATTTTCATACATGGATTGCCTTCAAGGCCCATGTAATTGGAGTAACTAAAGAACATTTCGCGCGCAGGTAGTGATTCACTGATTTTGTCAACGTATTTCTAAGGATTTACTGTGCTTACGCCTTTACTCATGTTCTGCGTGCTAGACATCCACAGTAAACATCGTTCCACCACGCCGGAACGAAACGCATGAACAATGGTCGTGCACAAACTCTGATAACTGCGCAGCACAAACGCGGCCCGAATGGTGTGATGGTTCGAATAGAAACTAAAGCAGCAACTGTTCCCAGTTGTTGCCATCCTCCCCTCACGTGCTGCCATCCCTCAGCAATCGCTGCTAAAGGGACGAAAGCCTGAGCAGCAAGCGAGTGGAAGATGACAGGAATTGGGAAAAGTTGCTGCAAGGAATTCTACTCGAGCCATTACGCCGATCGAGCTGCGTTCGTGCTGCACACGTATCAGAGAAGGGATAGTAAGTGCCGTGAATATCCTGGTTCCAGCTTGAGTTTTTGAAGCATAACTGATTCGAACCGCCTTGTCTGGCTATGTTCAGCAGTGTGCATACAAATGTAAGTGAGAATAGAGATTCACGAACAAAAGATGGACGGTATTTTCAGTATGTAGATCTCGCGCTTATCACTCACCTAGCATCTGATTTCGTCACTGTCGCGTCGACGCATGACGAAGGGGGAAGGATAATTTTCTGCGCGCACTTGTAGCATCAAAAACGCTTTGACACTGATACAAGATCATCATATTTAGAATAGCCCATTAAAATATTTGAATAGTCGGGTTCCGCAGGAGGTTGGTTTCGCACCAGCGTATAGTCCATTCAACCGGTAGAGAGTATTGGTGAATCATCAGTCGATCAATCGATAGCGGCTGTGCAAGACGGTCGTCATTCTTGTGAACATGTGGTAAAAAAAACCCTTTGGGTACAGTCCGGGCACGCCTGCAGAACAAGTTGAGAAAAATCAATAAATCAGTAACCACGCTGTGCAAGGTGGCCATCAGATCCGTGATCAGAGTGGTCAGAAACCCTTGTGGGGACGGCTCCGCCATGCCTGTAGCACAACTTGCGGAAAATCAACAAAATCAATAAATCAATAACCCCTCGGTGCAAAGTGGCCGTCATATTCGTGATCAGTGTGGTGGAAAACGCCTGTGGGTACGATTCCAGAAAACCTGCAGCACAATTTGCGAAAAATGGATAAGATCAGTAAATCAATAACCACGCGATGCAAAGTGGCCTTCAGCAAAACTTATAGCAAAAGGCGCTAGTCTTTGATCCACAGCTAATCCTCAAATCGGAAAAAATATGTCACAGACCACTCCTGCTCTTCAAACATCTCCAACAAGCACTATCATGCGCTTTACACTGTCTTAGTCAAACTCTGTGTTGTGCAGACACTAAATAAGCATTTTAATCTAGGAGAGATGCGACAGTGTTCTGACGAGTGATTGATCTACAGTTTTGCCAGGGCCCCAAAAGATTATCTCGGTGGGTATTGCTGCACAGCACGCAACATAGTATGGGTCCTATTTCATGCTTCGAGGGCGACATTTGTGCATACCTTATAATATGGGTTTTTACCAGACCACAAAGGGCTAAACAGTTTACAATGCCTCCTTCTGACAGGCAGAAGTTCTAGCCCGGCAAATCACATAACGCTGGTCGAGGCTGCGCTCAATATCCTACGTTGGACAAGGAGCTGTAAATCACACTATGCGAGAGAGGTGATCCAATTTCTCAATCCAATCTCAACTACAGCCGCATTACAAACACCCCCCCCCCCCCTCCTTGGTCGCTTACAGTAACTCGTCCATAGTTGTTTGCTATAAAATTACCCACATTCTCAAGTCCCTACCTCTTATGGAACAGTGAAACTCAGTCGTGGACGGGGTAGTTCGCAGCAACAATGTGTAGGAAAAGCGCGAAAATATGGCATTGTCAAAGCCACAGTAACGCCTCATCCTCCGTTTTTCGTCGTCGGAAAACCCGGTCCTCGAGAGCTGAAAAAACACGAAAGCCCGCCCCCTTAAGCTTAGTCTCGGTCCACTCCAGTTCGTCGCGCCCCACACCCGTTGTGGCTCATTCTTTCTTGTTTACGCCTTTTTCTTCGTTTGTTTCCCGTTTACCTTTTTCCGCTTTCTCCACACATACAAAATCTCGTTGGGAAAAGGGGAACCTCCCTCCTGCCCTATAAGGCCACCTCAAGTAGACCTCAAGTAAGACCTCAAGTAGTTTGTTGAATCTCTTCTTTGTTCAGAGTAGAATTACCAACATGTTAATGTTATTAGGATAAAATTGGCCAGAAGTTTTGTTAATTTAGGCTAGCGGAATTGGCTAGAAAATTATCAATTTGGGCAATTTCGAATACATAGTTCCTGGAGAATTAGCGCATCTGGGAGAAATATAATAAGCTCTAGGTGTTAAAGATTTAAAGTACCAACGAACACATTTATCACCCTCATCACAATCCAATTTTTTCTTTCATTACAGAGGCATTATTACCGAAACTAGAGCTGATGAAGTATGAACGCGACCGTATCGATGTTTATAGTCATCCTTGCTTTGAAATGTTGACGCAGCTTCCAAAACAATTTTTCCACATTGCACTTTTCTCATACGTTTGCGGGAATAAGCTTCTTTCAGGCGGATCTCACCAATGTTGACTTGAAGACCAGTCCCGCTTAAGCCGCCAACTTTTATATTATTATATTCACACAATATCTCGCCACTGCTCTAGTTTCTCCGAAAAATTTTGTTCTCTTAATTGGAAGATGTTTAACGGTGTTAGTCCTGCAAATTCACACGGATACTGCTTTAAGTTAACATTCATTTCTTAAACAAAATTAGGTAATAATGTCTCCGACATGATAATCATAATACACAGGCTTCCACTCCTTTTCCGATTCGTCAAACCAGTAGCTGCCTTCGTTAGCTACCCAACTTCCTGTCCGGTAGCATTGTCCAAACGTTGTCCTCCTGTTGTAAAAATACATTTCTGATGATCACAATGCTCAAGATAATTCATGTCTCCTCAAGATGTATCCAATCATGCCTCATAACCTACTCTATTTGTGTTTGTGTTTTTGTCAGAGAAAAGGCCTGTGAGCATTAATCACAGTGATAACGTCGCTGGTCAAAACAAAACGTTACAAGCTCTCACACAAATGAGGCGGAATGGTTGACAGAGTCGCTATGGAATCTGTCATAGGTCTAACGAAAGACTGGTCAGGGATATTGATGGTTAGATCACATAAAAGTCAAGAAATTGGCATGGTGTATTGTGAGAAACGAGGTCAACTTCGGTGGAATACAACATAGAGAGGTACGGCTGGTGTTGTCGAAAACAAGGCAAGCTCCCCGGAAGTTCCGAACCTTTGTCTGAGTTGTGAATGGGACAAGAAAGGCTGATTAGTTCTAATTTTTTAAATACAGGATGAATCACTCCTCAACTCACCAATTATACTCTGAACCGATGTTGAGCACCACAATAGGACGGACCGGACTATGGTAGTACATTTCCGAGAAGTCGAGGCCGACGCCTGTAGGGCTCGAAATGTGTTGCTTCCGAAATTGTTCGAAATCTTTTGCATAGAAAGAGATGGGATTGTCATTCCTACGATCCGCTCCGATTCGAGTAAATAAGGCAGAAACTAAAAACCCATGCGTTTCGTCGTTCCACTCAATATTCCTCCACTTTGATGTTACATAAGTATGAGAATCATCGAGACCCTGCTTGACAGCACCGATGTCACGTTTACCACGGGTCACAAGCTGTTTAGAAATCATCATCGTACTCTTCTCGAAGAATGAGACCCTCGCCCTTAAGAGTGCCAAACTTGATTCAGTTGTCCTCATGGCGTTATCACAACCGCGATCGGATTCGAACGTCAGCTGAAATTAACTTTATTATTATTAGGCGAGCTTATTTGACCAGAATACTTTATTTTATATAATCATAAAGACTGCAGATCATGACTTATAATAAAGCGCTTATTCTGCGTGTGTTTGTGTGTGTGAAACGAAATTCCTTGATTGGTCAGTGAAGGTGATTGCGAGATCAACATGTTGATGGAGACGAGTATGGTGAGGTTCAAAGAATGAAGAGAAGCTCTGAAGGGCTGAAGTGGGGAGCGACGGGTCTACCTCAATTTCAAGGGTGCGCCGGCGTCCAAAAATGGGGAAACGCCTATTGTCGGGTCCAACGATGTGATAGGGGTGCGCCGGCGTGCAAAAGTGGGGAAATCCCTAGAGTCTGGTCCAACGGTGTGAAGAGGGTGCGCCGGCGTCCAAAAGTGGGGAAACGCCTACGGCCGGGTCCAACGATGTTATAAGGGTGCGTCGGGGTGCAAAAGTGGGGACACGCCTCACGATGCGACAACTGACGGGGGAGGGTGCACCGGTGTTCACCACTGAGAGGAACCATGAATTTCTCCTTTTTTGCTCGATTGGTTCGCTACTGTTTAAGATAAACAATAAGTGTCATAGCTCAGCAGTGAGTAGTATACAATCCGTGTGATTTCCTCCACTTCACATCCCCTCCCGCGTTTTCCTGTTCTCATTTGTTTATGAACACGCCGCACCCTTCTCTTTTGTATGTTCAAAATGGCTCTTATCATTTGGCCAGTTATAGCAAGCAAAGAGAGGCAAACCGTTTCTTATAGTCATTCTAGATTTACTCGATTGTGTGCAGTTATAAATAGCTATTCCAGTTAAGCGAAAGATAAAATTGTACTAAGAATCGCCGTAAATCTTTTCGATAACTTCAATTTTACATGAGGCAAGGCAATGGAAGAGATGTGGAACGCATTATAGCAAAAATGTGGCATGGCAGTGAATCTATTAGAATGGAAAACAATTAAAGTCATGCTAGCGAACCGAGCACTAGGAAAAGTTTGGAAGACCGGCGCCAGCCGGACGGAAAAAAATTCTGCGCCAGTCACACATACTTCCGTAATACTCCGTAACTCAGCTAGAAACCAACAGCTACTCAAAATTAGGACACTAGCATCTGTGCAATATTGCAAGTGTGGCACAAAATGGTTTTTTCTAAAGCTCGAAAAGTCACCAAGTTTATACTCGGCAGTTGGGCAAAAGTTTTTCTTCTAAGAGTTTGCTTATGGGGACCTTTGGATAGCTTAATCCAGAGGTAAGTTATAGCAAAATGTTCGTCTGAACGGCGCTGATCATATTTTCTGGCGCTACTGCATGCACTGTGTACGGGCCGAGAAGGAAGTCTGCATCTGATGAAAACATACGGGATTATGCTGGCTCCCAAGGGATGCAGCTCGTATAGAACCAAATAACTGTCTAAGCTCAAATTTCTTGCTCTGATTTTTATTCATTTTCGAGTTATTGGTTAGGGTGTGCAAATACGGATGTGAGCTGTCTTCCATCTCCCCAACGGAGTCGCTACTGAACTCCTACTCTAAAAAATTTGTGATTTTCTGAAAGAGCAATTCATGGCGCATCTGGAGGTATTTGAACTGCTGAGCATTCTACATTTTTTGATTCTCAAAGAAATTTAGAATACGCCGTCCAAAGTTATGAATTTCCCCCTCGTGTGTTACACGACCTGAACAAGGAGAGACAGAAGTACAATTGCGCAGCACTTCACGCCAAACATTAGCAGAATGTTTGCTATGCCCCTATTGACACTCCCGTAGGAACGGACTCCTAAAAATACCGACACTGGGTAACTAAGCCGAAAATTTCAGCGTCGATCGAATTTTCGATCGCCCTTATCTCTCAACATAGGCCAAAATCGTCCTCATGTTTGTATCACTCCCTCCTGCCAAGGAAGCTTTCCCTGGATCAGAAGAAGTTTAAAAGCTTGATTTGGATTACGCAACATTTTGTCTCGTGGTGCAGCGAATTCTTCCAAGGAGGCACTCGTTTCATGAACGAAGGATGAAGAAAAGATTATTAGAGAATCGATATCAACGGCAAATCCATTTTGGGGTCAAATGTTGTGTCATCGTTCTTCGAATAATTTTTGTTTGACTCACAAACACACATTTATAGTTTTATATCCTAATAGATATGAAACTAGCCCTCTACGGGACGCTAGAAAATGGGATGGGGCAGCTATTGAAGTATGTGCAGAAACTTCATAATTTCTGACTCCTTAGAAAGTTAAAAATAAGCAAAACTAATCAACTGCGCTCAAATACGAATTCCACCTTATGAGATGGGTATATTCTACCAGTTTGGCGCTAGGTGCTTGCCTTTCTCGAAAAAATTCTCACCATACATCGGTACATTAAGTTTTCTTGGATGTAGTGTTATTTCCTCCTCTTCTTTTCCGCAGCATTTCTTGCACCAATTTTTGTAGCTGTGAACAATCTAATACAACCTAAGCAGGGCGAACAATCCTCCTAAGTGATCCAAGCTTCAAGTTATTGAAATACTCCATTTGATAAGCTTCTGCGTGCTTGTATAGGAGAAAGGTGATCAATTGCAGTTTAAGCGAGAGTGCGGTAGAGAACAGGAAACATAATTAGGCTCTGATGAACATAGACACAAACGAGCGCTGAAGCAATCTTCCAAAAATGTAGCATAGAGCTGATGTTATTACTAGTACCTCTCCCACCGTCGCACAACGTTTTCCCGCCATTGGACGCCGACGCCTCTTTCTCCATCCCTGTTTTTCCAGCGTTCTCCACACTACTGGGCGCCAGCACACTTTTTCTTCATCGGCGGTCCCGTATCCTGGCGTTTCCAACACAATGCCCCGGCACCCCTGTCCTCCATCGATGCACCCCCTTCCTTTGTAAATCTCGAGGGTAATGCAAGAAAGTTAGGAAGTATTCCAAAAGTTAGATTAATCACAGAGTTGGTGTCGACAACATCATAATAACATATGATAATGCGCTTCTACTGTATATGCAAGCACCGTCCGCCTCGAGGGGATATTCGGATTCCGTGGCTGCAGAATCGAGCCTAGTCTTCAAAAACGACCCTAGTATGTTCGAAGCGTGTGTGTCTCTTAGACATTTGCAGCTTCGATACTGTGGAAAGTATCCGTTACGACAGGAGGACATCATGTTTGTTTGACTCAAGATCCTGGCACAGAAAGGTGGAAGAGTAGTAATCCTGTCCCATATAATGTGCAGCTTGGAAACCTTGTAAACACCCTCTCACCCGTAAACTGCGGGATTGCCAGCGGACAACGCTGGTTCCACCGCGAATTCCAGAAAACGCTAATTCTCTCGCTTTTATCATTAGCGACTGTATCCACCATTATCGCCACCGACGCAACCATAGAAAGACGGGTCCCATCGTGACTTGCACTAAATCTATGTACTTGAGTTGAAACATCGGCCGGACGTCTCTTCAGCTTCGCATCCTTGCGAACAGTGTCTGTAAGTCGAGCCTCATGATGGAAAAATACGATCACGTGCTGACTCCGCATGCCTTCTAGAAAACCTTGGCGTACACGGGGATCGATGCGCACTTTCTCGGCCCGGTTACTGAAATATATGCGAGGGTCCTCAATGCTTCGCGACCGGCGGCATCAGCGGGCAAGCAGGTGAATTATGAAGAAGCACAACGTAGCGTAAACGCGTATAGGCAGCACGGTCTGAACTTGATGGGACTAAATCGGGTAGGAGGAAGACCGACAAACAACCTTGGCTGTGGAGGGACAAAGTGATGCTAAGGGTTCGGGAGAAAAAGCCCCATGCCTTGAAGACGGCTGACAGTTGACCTAAAACTACTGCGAAGCAAAGAGAGCAGCGAAAAAGACCGTAGCTGTGGTGAAAGCCGCGCTTTTCGCGGATGACGAGAGAAGGTGAATACGAAGGAGGGCGAACGGCTCATATACTCGCTAGCAAAATCTCGTAAACGTCATACTGAAGACATTGAAAAGTTCCATGGCGTCAACGACGAGCGTGGCCACATTCTAATGGACCGCAGGAAAGCAACGAAGATATGGCGTGATTACTTCGAGAAACAGAGGGGTTTGCCCACAACAGAGGGGTTCGCCCACATACCAATTCCCTATGTCTCGCCGACCTGCGGGCCAGTGCAGGTAATCACTGCCGAGGAGACGGAGGCAGCGCTGAAGCGAATGATGCCACATAAAGTGACTGGTCCCGATGACATGGCAGTGAATCTGTGGAGGTCACAATGCAAGAGATCCTCTGACTGGCTGGCGAGGTTCCTCAAACGAATGGTGGCGGAAAAGAGAGTGCCGTCGGAATGGCAGCGAAGCCCCACAATTCCGATATGGAAGCGCAGGGGCAATTTCGCTCCTATCGATCGATTAGCCTCCTGTCCCATATCATGAAGGCTTTTGAGCATGCCATCGACCGCAGAATCCGCGACATCGTGTGGCTCTCCACTAGTCAGTGTGGTTTTGTAGCCGGGTGCAGCACTACTGATGCCATACATGCTGCACGTCTCTTGATCGAGAAGCATCGTGAGGAACAAAAGCCGCGGCATCTCGCTTCCCTGGATTTGCTAAAGGCATTTGACCACTTGCCCCAAATCATCTGGTATGATCTGCGGCAGCAAGGCGATTCTTAAGAACTTATTGAGTTTGTTCGATAAGTTCTATAATCCAGTTCAAAATGTCATGTGCAGGCCGCTGCCGTCACGTCCCTCCACATTTCCAATGGTGTGCACCAAGGCTCTGCTCTGTCTCTGCTCCTCTTCGTTGTGGTGATGGATGGTGTAACACGGGACCTGCAGACAGCCACGTCTTGGACACTGCTGAGCGCAGACGAAATCATGCGTAAATCGCGTACAAAGACAGGAAAGGACTCGAGCGGCTGACGCAAGCTTGGAGTGACCGACTTGCTCGATACGGTTTACGTCTTAACGTCAGGAAGACGGAGTATCTAGCAACCAGTGTGGGCGATCTTGGAAATGAAGATGCTGAGCTGGATGGCGATGTAATGCGGCTCGACCGAATCTGAAACAGGACATGAGGTTTGACGTGGCTGCGGTAACTGGTAAACTTCGCGAATCTCGTCTGCGATGGTAAGGCCACGTTCGGCGAAAGGGGGAACCTTTGTAAAGTCGGCCTTGATCTCGACGTCCCGGCAAAAGGCCAAAAGGTCAACCAAAGCAGTGCTGGCATGATCTTGAGCTAGCTGCAATCCACCCAGACTAAGCGCACGACAAGACTAAATGGCCCCAACAGACCAGCAATGTGGACCCCAGTACCACATGGGACAAGCACTTGAGATTTATTCGCTGTTCTGTATCGTATAATTTGTAGTACCTTCTTTGATCAGAATTTCGCCTTGTAATCTGTAATTTTCTAGTATTTTTAAACATTTATCCCAAGTCAGCCTACAGTGATAGTGGTGATCAGAATGCGGATCTCAATAAGAATGCAATTACACACGAAAGGTGGGAAAAGTGTTGAAAACAACAAGTGATGACTGCTCTTACCGTAAGATCTCCTTTATAAATTCGACAATATGCCTTCGAGTTAGCCAAGCACAAGATCAAAAGTATTGCCCAAATGTTCTCTATCATGCTATTTAACTGAAATGATAGCGACTTGAAAGCAAACAAATCGATTAACTCACAGAGGGCGCCCAATCCAACTTTGTCCACAATTACGACTTCGTCACTTTTCAGCTGAGTGGTCTAATTTTTGCACTTTTTTGATATGCATGTGGTGTGATTCCTTCCATTCTATTGTTTCTCTAGTGCCATTCGCTAAAATATCCTCCCAGACGCATTCTGCGGGCAAAGTCGTAATTGCAGATAAAGTCGGATTAGGCGCCCACTGTGAGCTAACAGACCATACTTAATGAGGATGTTTGATCATACTTAATATTATTCAACATGATTGCCTGTTTATGTGTGAAAGAGAACCAGCCTCCATGTCAAAAACTACATCACGGTGTCCAGCGCATCGAGCTATGTACGGAAAATGCGTAAATTTTTCATTTTACCTGAACTGTCTGGCCTTTCCGTCCACTTCTATTTATTTTCGTTTGCAAGGGAAAACCAATCGTTGTTTGCACTGCACTAGAAATGAATGAGATTGGTCTGTCGTTATCAACTTATATCAGAGAAGAGATGCGTGTGAGTATGTCTTACAAGGAAAGTGCAAGAGGCTAACCCCTGGGATCGAAACGAAACATCCATTTTTGTAAGATTGTCTAAGGCGATGTTAATGTATGTATATCATTTTTGCCCAATGGTTCTGATGAGGGCAGGAGAGCGCGTCAAAGACTTTTCGGCGCCATTCGTCTTTCACGCGCTCAAGATTTTTTAAAAGAATTTCCTGACTGAAACTTTGAATACGGAGGTTTGGAGGTGCTGAATACGAATTTCATATCCATTTCGTACAGTAACGATATTTTCGTAGGGTTGCGGTAGGTACACTACCGCATGCCACCGTACACATACTGTAACCCTACAAGATGGCGTTACAGTGCAAAATGAATATGATAGTCGTGTTCAGCACCTCAAATAACCTCCTTATGCAATGTTTCAGTCATAAATTTTCCTGAAGAGTTTGGGTCCATGAAGGTTGAATAGTGTCATTTCTTCTAGTTCACTGTCATGGGAGTCTTGGCTTAGATTCGTGGAACTTTGGCCGCGCAATCCGATCGTAGTTGCCATGATTAGCTGTCCTATGAATTATCGAACGTTTGCAGACGCATTTTTGAATAACCTGGAATCAACTGGCTACGCGATCACGAGTACTAGCTGCAAGCATGGCAGCCGCGGTGAGGCGGCCAAGCGGGTAACGCATCGGACGAAGTTCCTGGAGTTCTTGAACTGGTGTATGTATATGATGTGTTCTAATCTATTAAACAAATTGCCGTAAGGGGGCTAGAGCGGCAAGAGATACGCGGCGGCACTCACAGACACCGAAATCTTGAGGCGCAGACTGTGGGGCGAATTGGCCGATTCATATGGACTCAGACACGTTCGTTTCGGGACCACCTATTACGTCACCGCTGGCTCTCCCGCATGCACGGGCCATGGCCCAGTGGTGTGAGGAGCGCCAGGATACGGGTCCACCGATGGAGACAGGGCCCGCCATGGCCCAGTGGTGTGGGGAACGCCAGGATACGGGTCCATCGATGGAGAAAGGGCCCGCCGTGGCCCAGTGACGTGGGGAACACCAGGATACGAGTTCACCGATGGAGAAAGGGCCCGTCGTGGTCCTGTGGGGAACGCCAGGATACGAGTCCACCGATGGAGAAAGGGCCCGTCGTGGTCCTGTGGGGAACGCCAGGATACGAGTCCACCGATGGAGAAAGGGCCCGCCATGGCCCAATGGTGTGGGGAACGCCAGGATACGGGTCCACCGATGGAAGAAAGCCCGCTGCGGCCCAGTGGTGTGGAAAACACTCGGATACGATTTCACTTTGGTCCAATAGTGTGGGGAACGGCAGGATACAGTTCCGCCGATGGAGATCGCGTCTGCGTTCGCCCGGTAGTGAGGAATAAGCACGAATACGCCATACATACGATGGAAGACGGACTTCTCATACTCATACCCAACTCATAAGAAGGACTTCATGTTTGGGCCCATTTAAGGATTGATTCTGCTTCTTTACCAATTTTCTAGAGATTTGGCAAGTGCGAAGCTTTTGCAGATGCCCCAAGTGGCTGCCCCACCCCACTTTTTAGCGTCCCGAAGGGGCCCTAGTCATTACAAATACTCGAAGCAAGTTTAAAAGTCTAAAAAATTCAAATTCAAAAATCCAAAGAGAATTGCGCCGGCAGGATCCAAACCCGCTACCTCCTGCTTTATAGCCTGGAGCAGTATCCACTCGGCAACCTTGCCACTGATGGCATGTCTGACTCATCATCTTATAGTTAAACAGAACCAAGTTATTCGAAAACGGGTATTAGACACCCTATGCTCTCTGGAAAGGTAATGAAGGTAATCACAGTTGGTTTGAGTGGTCAAAGTTTCATAAATTCCAGCTCTACATGGAGTTCTATGGCAGTGCAATATAGAAATTTTTGGGGCGCTCTCCTGATCGCTTCAAGACCATTGGGCAAAAATGACAAGTATACATCAACATCGTCCTAGACAATGCTTCTGTAAGTGGGTGTTTCGTTTCGATACTCGGGGTTAGCCTCGTGCACTTCCCTTATTAGGTCTATACCATACTTCACAGCGCTGTCACTTCGACCATTCGCCCCAGAGGCTTTCGTACAACTAACTCCATGCTAGCGCACTATCCCACGCAAGGTGCGATAAGATATGAGAATTTGTGTTATTTTGTTCTCATCATCTCCACTCATTTTCTTCATCGCGACTGTGTCGCTGTGAAATGTGCCATACACCTTAGCGAAAAGCTGAGAAACCAGGCAATGAGGAGTTTCCAAGGATGAGCGGTGGATCAGCACGTGGTACAAGAGCACATGCACATGCCATAGTCTTCTGGGGATGTGTCAGCAGTCAGGAAAACGTCATCCAAACGTGTGATAAGTGCGCCTGAGCCAGCGAGCATTGAAGGTGTTGCGAAGCGGGTCCACTGATTGGTGAAGGGTGGCAATTATTGGGGTGCCATACGTCCGATAATTCACACCTACGCGATAGGTGCGCCGCAGCTTGCTTAATAAGGGGATGCGTTGAGATATGAGTCCACGGATATCTGAGCGGTGTACCAGCGGTCGGTAATGAGGAACACATCAAGTGACGGGCCACTGACAGCTGCGCCGGTACCCACTGTTTGGAAATACACCACAGTTGCATGGTGGATGCTCCAGCATGGTATAGCGGGAAGATGCTGAGAATTGGGGCGCTTAGAGGGTGGACTTCTACGGCATCAGCCGTTTGGACAACCCTGCCTGGTTGCCTTATCTTATCATTCACGTTTGTTATGCTGGCTCCACAGTAATCCTTTATCTGATAAGTGATTAAAGACTTGACCGGTTGAACGAGTTCTCCAAAATAAATCCACTTTTAAGTGACCATCATCGACTTCTCTGCACGGACGTTGTGGATTTTGAAATTCCAAGGTATTTCATCTTCCCCCACTATATTGCGCTGCCGCAGGAAAAGCGCACCAGCATCCAGAAGTGGGAAAACGATATTGTCCTAAGCTGGGATTCATGAGACACTGACCGCGCAACCAAAGATGGTTTGAGTGATTGCTTATACTATAGTAGACTAGGTAATGTCAGGAGTTGTAGGAAGCAAAAGTAGCTTTGCTAGGTTCCTCTTACTGCAATCTGAACGGAACCTACCTTCCTCCTTCGTTTATATATCCATGCTAGCCCTTATTCAGCTCGTATAATTCTTGACAACACATGTGAATCAATGATAGGGAAACCAGGCAAAGCGTAAGACGATTTCGCCTTTCCACTAGTGCGCGTCGGCGCACTCTCCCTCTACATCTTTGCCAAGTCGTGAGAAAAAATAAACACCGGAATTCGGAAATCCACAACGTCCTTGGAGGAAAAAAATTGATGATTGCTCTGAAGTGGCTTTATTTCGGAGAACTCGCTCAATCGGTCAAGTGTACGATCAATTCTCGGATCAAGCATTACTATCGACCCAACATTACAAATCTGAATGAGAAGAGAGGGCAGCCGGGCAAAGTTGTTTTAACTACTGGCTCAAGCTACATTTATAGCACATCGGAGTCCGATCCGGTCGGATAAAAGGAGATACGTACTGATTTTCCTCTGATGGATACTGATAAGGATCGATGCGTATCTTTTCTTATCCGACCGGATAGGACTCCAATGCAAGATAAATGCAGCTTAAAAGCAGTGTATCAGCTCAAGGACCGCGTTCGAGATTCCCACCTAATTCAAACAAATGCGAGCCGCTGAGCACAACGATTTACTTTAAGTTTCAGGGGAACGTCGAGAACTCCATAAGTTCCGGGTTCATACGGAATATAGAAAGAATTTGCTCTACAATGAATTCTCTCGTTCACTTGCCGAGAATTTCGAAATTCTCAGCCAGTGGACGGGAGGATTCATTCCGTAGCTGAAGCTTGAGGAGGGTGCAGCATGTTTTCAACACGGCAATGTTTGTTCATTCGATAACAGCTACTGCTGAGAACTTCATTTTGATTGACAATCTCAACTTCACAGCTCCGCCTTTTCTAGCTCCCTAGGAAGGAACTCGACCGCTCCAAGGTCAAGTTTGGCCTTCAAAATAGGGGTTTTTGACCGTTTTGACCGTTTTTTTTTCATATAACAAGCACGTTAATGGAATCAGCGCCTCGAGTAGGAAGTGATTCTGTTCATATCCCAATTGCTATCATAGGTCGATACACTGCCCTTAATTTTAATGGCCGAAAGTTGCTTCCACCACGGTCGGAATGAGTGAGATAGGCCTATGCTTATGGACCGTATAAAAAGAAAGAGAAGTGCAGGATATCCTTACTCAGACAAAGTGTCACACGCATGCTTAGCACTACTGCAGGACACCCGGATGACTTGGTCAGGAAACCCGGTCTGTTACAGACCGGAAGTCCCGATTTAGTACTCCGCAAGTCCCGTTACCCTCCTCCGCATGTCCCGAAATGAGGGTTTTTGAACAAAACTTATCACTCCCACTGCCACTCGGAGGTCTTGAACTGATCAACAGATCATTTACCATTGTTCTTCGTCTGCTTCCCAGTCCGCTGCTTTATCTCTGCTCCATCCGTGCGCACAACCGAGAGGCTAATTGAGGCAACCACTAATGTTCTTATCGCAATGCTTTTCCAATAAAAAGGAGTGCACCATTTACACCGATAGACACGGACTGAACATTAAAGTGAACATGGGCCCTGAGGTTTTTCAGTAAGTTGGCCAAGCGTAGATCATCAACTTAGCCCGAAAATATCGAGCAGTTAGTTTTACCAAGCGTTCATCATCTTGCTCAGGGATGGCACACTAGGGTTCTTCAGAACGGTGAGCGCGAACATGGCAAACATTTCGTATCTATGGAACTACCATCGCACCGACTCTTACCAACTTCTCATATAAAGCGTGGTGGATTCATGATGACAGTGTTCGGCATTTTGAATGAATTTATCTGTATTAGAAATTGTCCTCTGTGGTGTTAAGTAGCTGTGGGAAATGAAAAGCTCGAACGAGCTCGTATACATCTTCTAGCCACAAATAGCAGTAAAAGACTAGCCCACCCAAACTCCTATTTTTGAGAAGAACAAGTGGACGAAGATGTCTCTCTTCGGAGGAAATGTCTCATGGCTAACAAGAAGCAAGTTGTTCTCTACCGTGTGACATTTAACAGACAGCTACGAACACCCGCACTTTGTCCGGTCAATACCCGGAAACTGTTCGGGCGTCATTCCACACGTCCGCCCAAAGGTACATAACATAGTCTTAAACAATGTGATGTCCAATGAAACGCATGGGAGTCTACCTTCGAAAATCCCAGAGAGGAACAATCCCACATGGTTTCGTGGGCAGTATCCACCTTATGCTACAAACCTTGTCTTAGAAACTGGACAATAGTCTAAGTAGGAGTGATCTGTCACCATGGTCTGTACTTGCGGCATGTTTTGACTCGCATGTTATTGTAGGGAAAATCCTCTTTGATTGCAAAACTGCGTAGTTTTCGACGTTATGGAAGAAATTCGAAGAACACATCCGCCTGGCATGAGTTGTAGCTCTAAATCTCCTCGGACTACGGAAAATTATGAGGTGCGACAACAGAAATTTCCTAACGTTACCCGTAAACTGGCCAAGTAATTTGTCTCGTAATCTGATGAGGGATCACCCGTTTCCTAGGTAGATTACAGTTCACATCCGTGATCCGATCAAGCATCAGCCATAGCCTGATCAGTGAACGAGGGACCCAGAAAACTGTTAACGTAACAACCGAAGTTTGTGTCGGATCCGGTGCTGACCCGTAATTTGTGCATGTAACGCAAGAAACGTAGATTATTCAAAAACGGGGTTATCGATGTCTGTGAGATCTTTCATGTGTACCATCTTTCTCGGCAATTCACGCAGGCCTTAGTACTACAAAAATCTCGAGAACGACCTGTGGGGTCACCTTGATAACCTTGACTCCTTCGGATGTACCGAGTGGGCGCCAGCAATCCTTCCATTTGTCCCTCTCGCGTGCCAGAGTCGTCCAATGAATTCTGTCTGCTCGAGGGACACGAGCAGCATTATATCTTTCCTTCAAGGACTTCGTGAAGAAGTCTGACCATCGGGTCGGTGGTCTTCCTGTTGTGCGCTCGACGTTCCGTTCCTTGGAGTCCAGTCGCTGACGGGTCTTGTCCAACGGTGGTCGTTAAGTCGCATCACGTGTCCGGCCCAGCTGATCCTACAATCTTGGCGTTGAAGTCGCCAACAATGTCCTTGTAGAAAGTGTGGTCTTCCCTGTAGAACTTCTCCAAGTCCATATAGAAGGCCTCGATCTCCTCGTCGTCGTAGTAGCGTAGGCGACGAAGATTGTCGAGGCCGGTATCCACATCTTCTCAGTCGTAAACGTCCGAGTCGGATTGTTAGCTGTTCGAATGAATCGATGTTCATGACCAAGTTCGTGCTGACGAGAACACCGACTCCACCAACTCCTCTACTGTCGCAGTTTCCAAGGAACAGTTGTTCTCCAGTGTCGAAGGTGACGTTCAGTGGCCGGTGTCTCCTCGTCTCGGTCAGTCCGATGACGTCGTACCTGATCTTCCTGGCCTGCATCATCAAATCCTCGATGGAAGCCTCCGATGCATGCGTGCGTGCGTTGAAGGTACAGATCGTCATCATAGTCCTTCTGGTTTTAGGCAGCCTAGATAACCCCTCGGACCTCGTCCTCACTGGCGCTGCCGTACCAATGACTCTTCCGAGAACAGGGGAACACTCTCTGTTATTGCTGTGTCGAGTTTGAGAAAAGTATAACCCCACAGGAAATAGCTTGCTGGGCTCTATTTCCTCGTGGGTAGCTGAGGTATGATTCCACCGGGAAGTTAGCTGGGCTTCCCTGGAGTGGACGATGGAGCTTATTTGTTGGAGGCGACTCCAAACTGCCTCCCTTGTACCTCCCAGTCACTTGCATGCGGGGCTTTTGGTCGGATAGATGTGCAGGATACAATATGCAGACACGCAAGCACACCCACGCACGCATGCATGAACATACCCACGCGCTGACAGAAGGTATAGATCGTTACGACACTGCAGAGACAGGGAGTCCATCCCCTGAATCCGCCCGCGTCTCAGGGCAGGAACAAGGTCGCGTATGGTCCGCGATTAGCCCCCTATCCGCCACCTGGGGACGCGCCACGTAGCCTCGCAACTAACCGGCTGGGATCATTCTTATGTGGGAGATCCGTGGATCTGTGGGGGGGGGGGGGGTAGACTGTTCACACACACACACACACACACACACACACACACACACACACACACACACACACACACACACACACACACACACACACACACACACACACACACACACACACACACACACACACACACACACACACACAC